>JANAVB010017196.1:2290728-2346677 GCA_029216955.1 Iris pallida | reverse complement strand
ACTCTTTTCGAACTTAGATGAAACTTCCGATCAAAAGTCAGCTTTGGTGATCATTCTAAAGTGAATGTTATGGGCAAAGGTGATGTCCAGATTAGAACCAAAGAAGATAATATTGAAATCATTTCAAATGTTTTCTATATTTCTGATTTAAAAAGCAATTTGTTGAGTATTGGCAGCTACAGGAGAAGGGATATATAACTACTTTGAAGGAAGGAGCTTGTGAGATCTATGATCCTAGACGGGGTCTAATTGCTCATGTCAAAATGTCATCAAATAGACTTTTTCTGCTGCAAATTAGAAGCGTTCACAAATGTCTCATAAGCAAGACTGATGATTCAACATGGCTGTGGCATTTTTGCTATGGACACCTAAACTTTGGTGGGTTGGGGATGATCTTTGAAAAGAAAATGGTAACTGGACTTCCAACTATTACTCCTCCTACTGAAGTTTGTGAAGACTGTATTATCGGAAAGCAACACCGTAACAAATTTCCAAAAGGAAAAGCCAGCAGAGGACAAAGACCATTGGAATTGATCCATTCTGATATATGTGGTCCTCTCAATCCAGTATCCAATGGTAACAAGAAGTACTTTCTAACTTTTATTGATGATCATTCTCGAAAAACTTGGGTATACTTCTTGCAGGAAAAATTAGAATACCTCATAATATTTCAAAGCTCGAGTTGAGAACGAAACAGGAAGAACTATCAATACTCTTCGCACAGACAGAGGTGGAGAATATATGTCACAAGACTTCATAACATTCTGTGACACTAATGGCACTAGAAGACAGCTAACAACTGCTTACACACCACAGCAGAACGGTATGTCTGAAAGGAATAATCGGACAATTCTCAACATGGTAAGAAACATGATTGCAAGAGGAAAGATGCCAAAGAAGTTCTGGCCAGAAGCTGTGAATTGGAGCGTACATATATTAAATCGATGTCCTACATCTTCAGTTCAAGATATGACTCCAGAAGAAGCCTGGATGGGTCGCAAACCAGCAGTTGATCACCTTTGAATCTTTGGTTGCATAGCCCATGCACAATTGTTGATGTTAAAAGAAAGAAGTTAGACAACAAGAGTAAAAAAGAAGTCTTCCGGGGTGTCACGACCCGCTCCCGTAGGAGCGATCGTCCTCGCTAAGGCGTGATGCCGCACGAGTCTAGGTTGCGCTCGTGCAATGCGGGTTCCATAACGGCCAATTTCAGCGGCTGCGATAGGGTCGTCGTACAGAAGTTCCAAGCAGAGACATTGAATAATAGCAGCTAAATTTGAAGCAAAACACAAGTCATTGCAAAACACTCTTTTATTGATATAGAAACAAAGATTACAATGGGGCGCAAGGCCAAGATTACAAGTCTCTCAAGCTCACTCAAGCTCACTCATCTCACATTACAAGTCACTCAGCTCTCTCTCATCTCTCAATACATGTCTTGAGCCAGCGGATGCTTTGGAAGGCGACGTCCATACATTATGTCCTGTATAAGTCTTGAATCCATGTGGCCGCACGCTTCGAATCGCCAAGGAACTCTATGCCTCGACGTATCTAAGCGAGCTCCGCGCCACGAGCTTCTACCTGTGCCTGCACATGAAAACTATGTGGGTGTCAGTACTCAACTGTACTGGTGGAATGAGCTCCTCGCCCGCCCATACAAAACTGACACGTTTAATTTACTTTTGTGCAACTTAGTTTCTTTATGATTGCCTTTCTACTCTTGCCTTAGGATCAGTTTCAGGACATACGCCTTGGCCTATTTTGTGTCTCAAGACCATCCCGTGCTTGCAACATCAACGTTAACCTATCAAGTCGTGTTTGCCTTACGGCCCAAAATCAATGACGCAACTACTCGGTAAGACTCTATTTCCATGTGACCGTGCTACAAATCCATCATGCCGTGCCTCGCAACTCAGTGTGACTTAACCATATCGCCGCCTCGTGGCCTTAGCTACTTTGATCACCAACTGACCCAATCAAGACTTGTGGGTTAAGTGTCGCTCGACCAACTTTGCATTGCGGCATTTTCTGACTTAAACTCAAGACAACTCAAACCAACTAATACAACTTATATGCCGACAACTCAAGACTCGATGCCACATCTCGTGCCGAAGCACGGTGTCTTCATTGCAGCCAAATCTTAGGCCCAAAATTGTGTTCTAACTGTACACACACATTCAACTCGACTCCTTGATATTTGTACTCAATACTCGACTCAATCCAAAGGCACACTCGCGGATTGCCGCCCGTGCCGACTCATCTATATGAGGTCACTGGCATAACAAGCTATCTTGGACACATAGCTGGTATAGGATGGACCGGTCATCGCAAGTAGCTAGCCCCGATGAGCATCCACCGAATACTTGCCTTTCGGCTCAGTTACCCCGCTCACATTCACCCTCGGTTTTCTCCTAGGCCGGAACGGTCCCATGGCCCCGGGTTATTGTCCGAGGAAGCAAATCGCCCTTGTCGACAAGTTGTCCAATGACCATGCAAGACTCGACTCAAACTGACGTCTCACACAGTCATCCTTCTTTCAGTGTTACCCTATCTTTCAAACCAATATCAAGACTTCTATCATTTGAGACCCCTCGACGACCCCCGATCGCGAGCATTCTTTCCATGTTACCATATCATTTCATTCAACTCATGAATGCCTATTCGATAGTCCTTTCTCCAAAACTCATTAAATCAACCGCGGTTCATGCCTTAAACACTAAGTTCGTACATCGTACCTTAAATCGACTTTTGTTCTACACGACGTTATCGCCCAAGTCATACTTTATATGACGGGCCTTGAGACCGTTAGACTATGTGGTTATACCCAACCGTAGAACTCGTAGGACCGTGCTTGCTACCACTTTGATAGCCTAACATAACTTGTCTGACTTAAGCACACAACGACTCGACGAGCAAAGGCTGCGTCAAGCCTCGTATTGCGAAAACGTGTCGCGCATGCGTTCGACTTCTGAACGACCAAGTCATTTGGGTGCGTAGACTTATGTCATAAGCCGTGCAATGAAACTTAACTTCATAGGGCAAGCCAAGGCTATGCCAAGCCTTGGACGATGGGACCGTGCATGCTTTATGAAGCATTTATGCGGGCGATGCCTATGACTTAGGCTACGTTCATAACTTCGCCAACTCAAACCAACTTTTCTTCTCCCATGCCACGGGACGAAGGACCGAGTGTCATTTTCAAAGCACGTTGTGCACCAACTCTAAGCCAACCTTTGGACCTTTCCATATTCTAACTCAATTCGACCCGTCGGAATTATTCCCTTATCTATGTGGATTCGTCTCTTTTATTATCAAGCCTACTTGTGTAAGTTGAAAACATACGAATTATTATGTGAAGGCTAAGATGAGGCAAGTTCATCGAAACTACCCCCCCTGAGCGAGCGGTCGCCTCGACTGAGCGATGTCTCCGAGTAGCCATTGCAAGGCTAAGTTCGAACGCCGTTGGCGTTTCGATTCCTTCGATTGACTGAGCGGGACGGGACACTACATCATACACCACTCAAAAAAAGTTTCGTCCTCGAAACTAACTCAGTACTTACTCATCGAATTATCACTCGAATGTTCAACGACTCTTATGCATATTTTCCCTAGGCATTTTTCAAATCCGAGCCACGCTCGTGCTACCCTCAATCCTTTCTTCAAAACTCACGATCTCAAAATCCTCGACACTTCTCGTTCCTCAAGTCTCACTTGAATTCAACATATCACTTAGTTTAGATCGTGCACACATTCCAGGCGTCCCCAAAATACATACATTTCAACCACGCCTTGTGATAGTGAATCCAATCCCACCTATCGATTCATTCACTCAATCCCAAAAATCAATCGTATCGATGCTAACTCTCGCAATATGGACATCTCGCCTAGCCGCTAGGCCATCTTTCCAGGCTAAAGTTAATTGTCAGTATTGGAATCATAGTTCCCAAACAATAATATCAACACTGACCCCATCCTAAGGTCAAACCAAGTTGATAGTACAGGGTTTTCTACCCAAGCTCGCATCACTCCGATTTATAAACATCGAGCATCGATTTCCTACGCACATCCCAACATTCGTCGCACGGGGTCCGAGTCATTCAGCAAAGCCATCCTATCATAAGTTCACTCAACCAAATCTTCGATACATCCATATCGCTCAACCAACAAGCCATTTTGTATAGTCTATCTCTTCGAACACGTTCGACGTAATCTGCCTATCAATCCTTCCAAATCTAACACGCTACAACATAATTTATCGCTAAATCATAATTCATATTTCATATCCCCTAAGTCATTCATCCCAATTCACGTATTCGATCATGAGGTCGTCTAACTTAACAATATGTTGCACCCCGATCTCATGCTATTCAGATTATCCACGGTGGGCATGAATCACCATGCACGCTTCCGCAGGATAGTCATCCTCATCGGAACGTAACTCTTATTTTGTGTCTAGACTAATTCATTCTCGATGCGCGGATTGGACCTACTCAATCCTCAAGTTTATTTTATTCATCAATCGCAAAACCAAACATCCTCGAATTTTTTCCTTCGTATCAAACCAACACGTCGAGACAATCAAAGTTGTCGCGTCCTGATTTTTCGAGTTCGATCATTCTCGCGACATGAATCACCATGTCAGCGCTCACGCGGAACGATCGTCCCAAATCCGACGCGATGCATGTGCGAGGCTGGAGTTGCACTCGCGCAAGACAAGATCGTCGACGTTGTGGTTATTCACGTAACCATCAAGACACTATCATTTTCATCCAACATTCATCTCAATCAAAATCCTAAGTATAGCATCCAACCGAACAATAACACTTGCACGATCGTCATTTGTCGAGTCAGAGTACCTCCGAGTTATCGTATATCGATCTTTGATACACCTCAATACCATCGACGATATGCATAACTTGACGATCTTCCTTTGCAACCAATTTCGAATCGTACGAATGATGCTATCATCCGACTGGATAATCTCTTCGACATTCAAGTTCAAGTTCAATCATTATCCCTCGAATCATTCACAACATCAATTTCCTCAAACCAATTTTACGTATTGTTCATCCGTTTATCTTAAGTCATCGACCAACGTGTTTCCTCAATTCGCATCATTCTTTGCTAACTCAAATCATCAAACAATATTCAATCCAATCCTTAGAGTCATTGCGTAACTTCAAAATTCAACATTTCATGCACGCTATCTATCAGTCGTGCTAACTTTTCATATACGATCTGTATCAATTTCTTCGATCAAGTCATCCGTTCGCTACATCTTAACTTTTTCCTCGATTCGATTTCACCTACTCGATCATTTTCGCGTTTCATACTTCGCACAATCCTCGATCCCATGCATGTTTCGTGCGCATCCATTTCTAGGTTGTTCGAATCGACTCGTCACAATCTTCAAGACTACACTTTGCTCAATCATATTAAATCTAAGGCTTTGCATACACGCGACGCTTCCTGATAGACTCATCGATATCCCGTATCCTCAATCGATCGATCGACATCCCTGAGGCTATCGCATACACCACTCAGGGATGAAAGTCATTCAACGAATCCTTAAACTATCATTCAAATCAAAACCGACTTCTTTAAATTTTTTCGTTCGAACCATTCCTCGAATTTCAAGCACGCTCATCTATACCGCACCGACGTTATCGTCGCTCGATAGCACCCCTATCGATAGTCATCTCACTTTACTCAATCAAGTCCAAATCATTCTCGTCCGACATAATTCGAATCCCGCACTCGACTTTGCTAAGGTCGACACAACTTTAGTGTATATGCCCAGCCCGACTTAGCCAACCGTGCTTACGCGAACCATCTTTTTGTTTTGTCAAAAACTATTCTCCTATATTTTGTAAAATAGTTAGACTTATTGTATGGACATCCGTGGGATATTTGAGAGAGCGCGCACCAACGATATCAACTTTGCGGAAGTAATACTTCAGAGTTTGCGAAAACAACGGAGTTAAAGAATTTAATCGGTAGTCCAAGGACGTAAAGCCGTACTCTGATACCATTATGTCACGTCCCGCTCCCGTAGGAGCGATCGTCCTCGCTAATGCGTGATGCCGCACGAGCCTAGGTTGCACTCGTACAAGACGGGTTCCATAACGTCCGATTTCAGCGGCTGCGACGGGATCGTCGCACAGAAGTCCCAAGCAGAGACATTGAATAATAGCAGCAGAATTTAAAGCAAAACACAAGTCATTGTAAAACACTCTTTTATTGATATTGAAACAAAGATTACAATGGGGCGCAAGGCCAAGATCACAAGTATCTCAAGCTCACTCAAGCTCACTCATCTCACATTACAAGTCACCCAGCTCTCTCTCATCTACATGTCTTGAGCCAACGGATGCTTTGGAAGACGACGTCCATACATTATGTCCAGTATAAGTCTTGAATCCATGCGGTTGCACGCTTCGAATCGCCAAGGAACTCCGTGCCTCGACGCATCCAAGCGAGCTCTGCGCCACGAGCTTCTACCTGTGCCTGCACATAAAAACTATGTCGGTGTCAGTACTCAACTGTACCGGTGGAATGAGCTCCTCGCCCACCCATATAAAATCGACACGTTTGATTTACTTTTGTGCAACTTAGTTCCTTTATGATTGTCTTTCTACTCTTGCCTTAGGATCAGTTTCAGGACAGTCGTCTTGGCCTATTTTGTGTCTCAAGATCATCCCGTGCTTGCAACATCAACGTTAACCTATCAAGTCGTGTTTGCCTTACGGCCTAAAATCAACGACGCAACTACTCGGTAAGACTCCATTTCCATGTGACCGTGCTACAAATCCATCGTGCCGTGTCTCGCAACGCAGTGTGACTTAACCATATCGCCGCCTCGCGGCCTTAGCTACTTTGATCACCAACTGACCCAATCAAGACTTGTAGGTTAAGTGTCGCTCGACCGACTTTACCTTGCGGCATTTCCTGACTTAAACTAAAGACAACTCAAACCAACTTATACAACTTATATGCCGACAACTCAAGACTCGACGCCACATCTCGTGCCGAAGCACGATGTCTTCATTGCAGCCAAATCTTAGGCCCAACATTGTGTTCTAACTGTACACACACATTCAACTCGACTCCTTGATATTTGCACTCAATACTCGACTCAATCCAAAGGCACACTCGCGGATTGCCGCCCGTGCCGACTCATCTATATGAGGTCACTAGCATGACAAGCTATCTTGGACACATAGCTGGTATAGGATGGACCGGTCATCGCAAGTAGCTAGCCCCGATGAGCGTCCACCGAATAGTTGCCTTTCGGCTCAGCTACCCTGCTCACATTCACCCTCGGTTTTCTCCTAGGCCGAAACAGTCCCGTGGCCCCGAGTTGTCGTCCGAGGAAACAAATCGCCCTTGTCGACAAGTTATCTAATGACCATACAAGACTGGACTCAAACTGACGTCTCACACAGTCATCCTTCTTTTAGTGTTACCCTTTCTTTCAAACCAATATCAAAACTTCTATCATTTGAGACCCTTCGACGACCCACGATCGCGAGCATTCTTTTCATGTTACCATATCATTTCATTCAACTCATGAATGCCTATTCGATAGTCCTTTCTCCAAAACTCATTAAATCAACCGCGGTTCATGCCTTAAACACTAAGTCCGTACATCGTACCTTAAACCGACTTTCGTTCTATGCGACGCTATCGTCCAAGTCATACTTTATATGACGGGCCTTGAGACCGTAAGACTATGTGGTTATATCCAACCGTAGAACTCGTAGGACCGTGCTTGCTACCACTCCGATAGCCTAACATAAATTGCCTGACTTAAGCACACAACGACTCGATGAGCAAAGGCTGCGTCAAGCCTCGTATTGCGGAAATGTGCCGCGCATGCGTTCGACTTCTGAACGACCAAGTCATTTGGGTGCCTAGACTTATGTCATAAGCCATACAATACAACTTAACTTCATAGGGCAAGCCAAGGCTATGCCAAGTCTTGGACGATGGGACCGTGCATGCTTTATGAAGTATTTATGCGGGCGACGCCTATGACTTAGGCTACGTTCATAACTTCGCCAACTCAAACCAACTTTCCTTCTCCCATGCCACGGGACGAAGGACCGAGTGTCATTTTTAAAACACGCCGTGCACCAACTCTAAGCCAACCGTTGGACCTTTCCATATTCTAACTCAATTCAACCCGTCGGGATTATTCTCTTATCTATGTGGATTCGTCTCTTTTATTATCAAGCCTACTTGTGCAAGTTGAAAACATGCAAATTATTATGTGAAGGCTAAGATGGGGCAAGTTCACCGAAACTACCCTACCTGAGCGAGCGGTCGCCTCGACCGAGCGATGTCTCCGAGTAGCCGTTGTAAGGCTAAGTCCGAACGCCATTGGTGTTTCGATTCCTCCGATTGACTTAGCGGGACGGGGCACTACACTGGGAGTCAGCGAGCAATCAAAGGCCTATAAACTATTCAATCCTGTCACAAAGAAAATTATCACAAGTCGTGATGTGATGTTTGATGAAGATAACACATGGAATTGGGAAGGAAAAGAAGACCAGCAAATGCATATTCCTGTCAATCTTGATGAAAAACAACAAGACGTTGACGAAGGTCAGCAAGACATTACTTCAAATTCTAACATGGATGAACCAATTTCACCACAAAGCTCAACTCCCGCATTTAATAGAAGTGCCTCCTCTGAAGAAGTACATTCTGTTGTCAGAACTATAAGTAGACCTCGTCACACTAGAAGTACTCCTGCTTGGATGGAGGATTATGAAGAACTGGTATGCATCCATATAACGACTCATCCGCATATTTTGCTCTATTTGTAGATCATGATCCCATTCTGTTTCAAGAAGCTGTTAAACATCCAAAATGGCAGAAGGCAATGGATAAAGAAATAGCATCAATCGAGAAGAATGACACTTGGAAATTAACCAATCTTCCATATGGCCAGAATTCAGTTGGTGTCAAATGGGTTTATAAAACCAAACTGAATCAAGATGGAGGGGTCGATAAATACAAGGCCCGACTTGTTGCAAAGGAATTTATACAAAAGTTTGGTGTTGATTACAGGGAAGTATTTGCTTCTATCGCAAGGCTTGATACAGTCCGGTTAGTACTATCCATTGCTGCATAAAACTTCTGGTCTATTTATCAAATGGATGTGAAATTATCTTTCTTACATGGAGAATTAGATGAAGAAGTTTATGTCGATCAACCAGCTGGATATGTGAAGCCTGGTCGTGAACATCAGGTATACAAACTGAATAAAACTTTATAAGGTTTAAAACAAGAACCTAGAGCTTGGTATAGTCGCATTGATGCTTACTTCTGCAGGAAAGGATTCCTGAAATGCCCATATGAACACACACTGTATACCAAAACTGAAACCAATGGGAAACTAATCATAGTTTGCCTCTATGTTGATGATTTGATCTACACTGGCATTGACAAGAATATGTTCAGAGATTTTACAAAATCAATGAGGGAAGAATTTGGAATGTCTGACTTGGGACTAATGCAATACTTTCTGGGAATTCAAGTAGTACAATCAACATAGGGCATCTTCATCTCTCAAAAGAAGTATGCTTTGGAAATCTTGAACAGATTCAAAATGAAGAGTTGCAATCCAATCACTACTCCAACTGAGATTGGACTGAAGCTTACAAAAATTGGGAGAGGGGGGGGGGAATGAAGGTCAATGCAACTCTTTATAAGCAAATCGTCGGGAGTCTCATGTACTTGACATATACAAGGCCTGACATAATGCACTATGTTTGTCTGATCAGTAGATACATGGAGAATCCAACTGAAGAACACCTGCTAGCTGCTAAACGAATTCTACGATACTTGAAAGGTACTACAGATTTTGGAATCATGTATCAAAAGGAAGGACCTCCAACTCTAATTGGTTTCTCTGACAGCGATTATGATGGAGATCCAAATGATAGGAAAAGCACATCTGGAATGGTGTTTATGATGAACAATGGAGCTGAATCCTGGTCCTCAAAGAAACAGAAAATTGTTACTTTTCAACCACTGAAGTTGAGTTCGTTGCAGCAGCATCAAGTTTCTGTCAAGCTATATGGCTGAGAAGACTGATTGAAACTCTGCACAACCAAACAGAATGAGCTACTTTGATCTATTGTGATAACATCTCCGCAATCAAACTTTCGAAGAATTCGGTTCTACATGGGAGGAGCAAACACATAGACGTAAGATATCATTTTCTGAGAGATCTATGAAATGAAGGAACTGTTGATCAGGTGCATTGCAGAAGTGAGGAGCAGATTGCTGACATTCTGACAAAGCCTCTCAAGCCTCCTCTGTTCTAAAAACTTTAAAGATTGTTGGGGGTTCAATCTAGCAAAGAAATTGGTAATGATAGACCATGAAAGAAGCAGGTTTGTAAACCAAATATTCATGAATATTTGGTTTAAGGGAGAGTGTTAAGAATAAGTCAAAAATCTATTTGCTTTCGTTTGATTTAGTCCTGGTCCTCAGGTCCTCAGAAAAACTAGGGTTTTTGCCTACTTTTTCAATTTCAGTTACAATGTACTGCCTATAATAGGCCATCTTTTCCATTCCATTAACATACAGTTTTTCTCCATTTCAATATATTCCTGGCTCATTATATATATATATATATATATATATATATATATATATATATATATATATATATATAGGGAACGGATCTTTGAACACAAAATTTACACTCAAAATATTACACAATCTGACAGCCGCAGGATTAAAATGAAAACAACGAACAAGATTAGAACTTGAGTTGGCTTCACACCTATGCTTATTCGGCTAAACTGGAGCCAAGCACCAGCCAAAAAAGAAAAAAATTCAAATAAGGAAAATGTAATAAAGGAAAACACAAATAAGGACACATGTTAAGTTTTAGAAGGAAACAAAGGAGAAAGAAAAAAGTATCCCCAATCAAAAAGAACAAAACGCAAAAAAGAAAAAAGAAAAAAAGAGTAAAAGATTACTTCTTCTTCCTCCTGTAGAAAAAGACCCCTCCCCTTCCACCTTAAAATCTTGGGTTCAACCACTTCTGAAATCATTTTCATGTGAGGGTTATGGTGTTGATGGACATGGGTTTCTTATCTTCTCCATCTTTCTTCCACCTCTAATTCTTGCAGTAAGTCTAATTAATATTTTTTTTCTTATCATTTTTTACCGATTGATTTTTGGTTGCTAATTTTCTCTGTTTGCTTTTGGGTTGGGTTGGGTTGTATATGGACAAGCTAGATTTTACATTTTTTTCCAATTTTCTTTCTTTTGCTATATTCACGTAAGATTTACATCTACTTGTTTCTTCAAGTCCTTTCAGCAACTCTTTAACTTAGAATTTATAAATCAAGACAAAATTAAGATTAGACTTGTAGTATTGTTGAAATAATAAAATTTTTATTTTGGACCTTAATTTTTTAATTTAAATAACTTAAATATTTTGAGTGCATGTCTAATATATTTGGTTACATCTACAGAGTAAAACATGGATGAGTTGCACTTATACAATGTTTCAGATCAAGCTGAAGAAAATGTCGACAACTTGGTTTCAATGGATTTTGATAACCGTGAAACATCAAAGCAAATTGATGATAATGATTGCTTGGAACAGATAAATAATGTTGACGCTATTAGCGAAACTTTGACACCAAACAAAAGTGTCGAAAATTTTAAGAAACCGTATGTGGGGATGACCTTTGATAGCTACGAACATGGAAAGGAATATTACATTGAATATGGTCAACATAAATGGTTTGCAGTACGTGTTCGATCGTCACAGAAAACTGTTCATCATATTGATAAAGTGACTTCAGTCAGTTTAGTATGCTCACGTACGGGGGAATTAAAAAGGAAGGATAATGTAATTGGTATAGATGAGATATCTAAGAGCTCCAATACAGTCAAGTGTGGGTGTCATGCACGAATGCGCATTCTTTACAGTGAGTTGCTCAATAAATGGATGATAACCAAATTTGACGATGATCACAATCACAAATTTGTGACTCCATTAAAGAGGATACGGTTACGAACTAATAGGCACATGCCACCTACTGCAAAGGATTTGAGTGTGATATTTCATCAAGAGAATTTACCAGTAGCAAAAGTTCCTGCAATATTTGGTGGTGTAAACATGGGATTCAATGAAAGAGATTGTTATAATCATTTGCACTCAGTTAGGCTTCAGGACTTAGAGATGGGTGATGCACAATATATTTTGGGTTATTTCCAAATGAGACAGAGAGAGAATCCTCAGTTTTATTATGCAATACAACTTGACAAACTTGGATGTGCAATAAATTTCTTTTGGGTGGATGCACGGTCGCGTATGGCTTATCAACACTTTGGAGAGATGGTGACATTTGACACTACATAGAGAACCAACAAATATAAGATGCCATTTGCGCCTTTTACTGGAGTGAACCATCACTATCAAACAATACAGTTTGGGTGTGCACTTCTACAAGATGAAACAGAAGCAACTTTCTATTGGTTGTTTAAAACTTGGCTTGAGGCAATGGGAGGTCGCCATCCAGTTTCAATAATCACTGATCAAGATCATGCTATGGGTGCAGCTATTCGTAAAGTATTTCCGAACACTCGTCATCGCCTATGCCTTTGGCATATGAAAAAGAATTTTGGAGAGAATTTGTCTCATATATACTACAAGAAGTCTCCCTTTAAGAATGATCTTAAAAAGTGCATAAACTTCACTTACACAATAACTGAGTTTGAAGACAAATGGAATTCATTGGTAGAAAAGTATGAACTACAAAATAATGAGTGGTTGAAAAGTAAATATGCAACTTGCGAGTCTTGGGTCCCAGTGTACCATCGGGCAATATTTTATGCTGGGATGAATACTACAGGCCGTAGTAAGGGGATTAATAGTTTCTTTAATGATTTTGTCTCTCCAAAAACAACCCTTCGAGAATTTGTGGTCAAGTATGATCAAGCATTGAAGAAGATCATTCAAAGAGAAGTTGACGAAGATTTTGTCTCCGAGCATAAGAATCGAGTTATTGATGAATACAACTTACTATTGAAGCATGCAGCCAACATTTACACACGGAACATGTTTGATCGATTTTGTGTAGAACTAATAGATTCAGTACGTTTTAGATCTGAAGAGAAGGAAATCAACGGGAATTTAACATCTTATCTTGTTACTCCTAAAGTTGGTCAGCCCGAACAATTTATTGTGAAGTTGAGTGGAGAGACATATGAAGGTTGTTGTCAATGCCAACTTTTTGAGTTTAAGGGTTTACCGTATAAGCATATCTTAAAAGTTCTTGTGAAACTTGAAGTCGATGAGATCCCATCACATTTCATTTTGAAGAGATGGACCAAAGGAGCTAACTCATTCAGGACAATGGATGATATGATATCTAAAGGCCATTCTGATTCTAGTGAAGCATTCCGACTTAGCCATATATATCGGAGAGCAACACAACTTTCATGTGTTGCATCAAAATCAGACACCTTGTACAAAATGGCGATAAATGGCATTGAAGAACTTTTCACAAAGGTTTTTGAAAAAAAATGTAAGTTGGAAAGTTCTAATGGAGTTTCTCCAAGCATTGAAACCTCAATTGATGAAGAGTTGTTAGCAACCAATAAAGCAAATCGGTTGGTAAATGAAGATCCACATATTTCATAAGCAAAGGGAAGACCGAAGGATGATAAAGGAAAGGTTCAGGTTAGCAGTAAAGGAAGAATTAAGAGCCCTATTGAGTTGTCAACTAGCAAGAAAAAAAAGAAATGTAAGGAATGTGTGCAGGAGGGTCATGACAGAAGAAATTGTCCTAACAAAGTATTGGGAAATACGGGTGAATCATGTAAGTTAATTTTTTATATTGCATATGCTTTGTTATGTATTTACAATAACTAATATATTTGTGTGTGTATTCTATATATTCATTTATCTAAGATTATGTTGAGCCATTATGTTTTGTATGATCCTGCTTGTCCAAGTATAGCAGCTATATAGCTTGTATTTGCATATGAAGTAAAAAGCAGAGGCACCATAAATTTATTCCAAGGCCTTTATAGAAGTATATGAATATTAGTAGTTCTTACTCTTGTCATTTTCTTTGTGCAGACAAACATGGCGCTTAGCTTGCATCAGGAGAAAAGGTCGTTGAAGCAAATAGGTGGTATTGTGAGGAATGCATCAGAGTAGTTAGTTTCTTATGAGTGTGCTGGAGCAATTGATTCTGTTGAAGCAAATGGGTGGTGTTGTGAGCAAATGGAATTCATTAGTAGCTATATAGCTTGTAATATTACTGGCATTATGCAGTCAAGTCTGATCTTTTGAGACACTTGAAACATGGAGCTCACTCTATTTGTGATGGATAAATAAAAGTTAAAACTAATGTTACTCAAGTTACTTACGCTGATGGTCTGTGATTTTTGGATATGAAATTATGTTGTTGGTGTTTGTTAGTATGAAATGGTTATACAACATTTTTTCGTCGTTAGAGTTTAACATAGGATATACTCTGTGATCTGAAATATATTTACTATATTATAATGTATTGGAAATTTATTATTGAACTCCATCGAGACTTGGTAATAGAATTGTACATGGCAAGACAATGTCAACTTGAGCTTGTTGAGTGTAATGCTGGTGACTCTTAGATTGAGACTAAGATTGAACTGAAGAATCATGATGAAGATGAAATTCAGGCAAACTAAGAACATCCAATCAGTTCTCTTATCTTTTTTATTGTTGTGTGACTCTTTGGTTTTTGATAAGGAATGTGGTCACAGGGTCAAGTTCCACTTTGCCAACACATATATTATGATTGTAGGTTGTCCAACTGTAGGAAAACAATCTTCTTTTGTATATGAATATGTGTATAGATGGACGTGTAAGAATGGATTCTTAAACAAACATTTATATTTTTTGGAAAATGGAAATATAGTATGTTCCCTTGTAAAAAAAAAGGTATGTTACATTTGTATGAATTTTCATCACATACTTCATCCATTGTAATTGCAATATTAGAAATTATGGCTTTCTCTGATGTGGAGATTAGTACTGATGATTAATCTTGAAGCATATAATCATGTTACCTCTTCTAAATTTTGGCTTTCTCTCATACGTGGAATTAGGGAGGAAAAGAGCTATATATAGGTACTTTTTCTTTCTTCTTTATTTCCTTCCAAAACTGACCATGCGTCCTTATTTGTGTTTTTCTTTTATTGTGTTTTCCTTATTTGGATTTTTTTTTTCTTTTTTTGCATTTTTTTTTCTTCAGGAAGAGGAAGAAGTAATCTTTCAGGAAGAAGAAGTAATCTTTTACTCTCTTTTTTTTTTTTTTTTTCTTTTTGATTGGGGATACTTTTTCTTTCTCTTTTGTTTCCTTCTAAAACTAACCATGTGTCCTTATTTGTGTTTTCCTTTTTTGCATTTTCCTTATTTGATTTTTTTTCTTTTTTGGCTGGTGCTTGGCTCCAGTTTAGTCGAATAAGCATAGGTGTGAAGCCAACTCAAGTTCTAATCTTGTCCGTTGTTTTCATTTTAATCCTACGGCTGTCAGATTGTGTAATATTTTGAGTGTAAATTTTGTGTTCAAAGATTCGTTCCCATATATATATATATATTTTTATATATATATATATATATATATATATATATATATATTGAAGCAATGGGTAATTGTGGTGAACTCGTCTCCACTGGGGCTCGAACTCCCGACCACTTGGACCGCATGCATCTCTCTTAACCACTAGGCTAGAGGTCATTTGCTATATATATATATATATATATATATATATATATATATATATATATAACGTACTTCCACCATCGGGACATCTTGTCCCTAACATTAGCACAATGAACAGTAGAAGCTACCATATGGTGAAAATAAAATCATGGGTTGTCAAATGTGAGGTGAGGGACATTTCTATTTGGAGTCTAGATTCATGATATGATGTGGGTTATTGTCATTAGTAACTAAACTAGCTTAATTATTGTACTTCTAAAGCATCTCCTAGCTTACATTTCTCTTTTCAAAAAAAGATTTTGTTTGTGGAGAAACAAAATCTTGTAGGAGCAGAGCTTGTTTTGTTAAAATATTTCCGTAAGTTTTATACGAATATATATTCTTTAATCTTTATAATTGCATAATGCTCAAAGCTCTTTTAAAGTTAAAAAGTATTTTTAATGGCCAAAGGAATTAGGAGTTTGACATTGATCACACAATTATGGGTCGTCATGAAGTACTCAATATGTAAAACTAGCAACAACAAGAAATGTTCAGATATCACATCTCACACGCATTTTAAGCAGACATTTCCTATTCTTCTTTAACTAACTTGGCCATGACCCATGACTACTACCAATTAGAACATGTATACTTCCGAGAAGTAACTACGACATAATAAGATCAGGCTCTAGTTATCATGCATATGATGCGCAACCCCTAAATTAATGTCGGGGTTTTTGGCTTTTTCTTTAGAAACTTTAGTCCCACATCGGATAGGCCAAAGAAGTTGTATCTCTAGACAACTGTCAGCTCTATCTGGCTAGACTAGGACAACTCCTAGGATGAAGGGTCAGGGGACAAGAGTCCGGTAATAAATGTCGCCGGAAGTGGCAAGGATTACATGGACCGCTCTGGAGCAAATCCACAACCCTTAAACCAAACAAGGACCAGGGTTGCAGACCGTCTCCCGAGTGGAACCGCTCTCCTTACGCTATCCGACGGACAAGACAGGTCAGGAGCTAGGCGACTAATCTAGTATGGAGTCTACCTAGCAGGCAATGGGATCAGGTATACTATACCAAGATGAACATGCATGAATCCAGTCCAGCAAACCAAAGGAATGGTTCTGCCTAATCCTTCGAACCAAATTCTCAACTGAAAATTCTGGAAAAATCCGGCAGAGTCTCCTTTGTAATCTGGACGGGAGCACCCTACGAATTGGGGCTAAAACCACTCGACGCAACCCGCCACAAAATTGCAGAATCGCAGGCTGAGAACACTAAGTCTCAGCTACCAACAGCACTATAATGCGTACTGGGAACAAATCGATAGCCGAGAACACTAAGTCTCGACCTCCAGCAGCACTACGATGCGTACTGGGCGCCAAGCCAACATGCATAATATAATAAAATAACTGCCTCGCAGGACGCATCACAGCACATGTTCATAATTCTAACCCAAGCGCAATCATAGCCACAAGAATAGTTCGCCAAGCCTTTACCCGACCGCGAGTCGGACACGGGGCATACAGGGACAATCCATACATGTGAGTCGTGCTCGTGTCCTTGGAGGTGTGGATGACCCATCCGAGTTGTCCGATACGGTCTATCCCGGTATCAAACCAAGCTATTCAAGGTTATCATGACGGTTCTACTGCTAAGCTACACTAATCATAGTTATACATTTACAGTTAATTAAATACAATAAAATCCAGGAGAGAGGGCAAGAGCCGTCGATGAGCAAGGGATACTTGCCTAGAGGGCTCGGCTAGGTAAGCAAGTCTTCGACGATCGGGATCCAGGCTAGCACGTCCATCGAGGTCCTCAGAACACATAATACACAATCATTAGAATTAAATAATAAAATAATGACAAAAATCACAAAGAATGGCTCGAGGCTATACCGTGTGGGTCCCGCAAGTAGTACAGGGATCTGGCACAAAAACTGAGGCACACAGATCGATATGGGCACGGAAACCGAGACAGGCATGTATATCGAGACGCGCACGAGAATCGAGGAAACACGAATATCGAGGCGAACGAGAAACATAAACGTGCACGTAAATCGAGACGTGCACATAAATCGAAGAATCACGAATATCGAAATGGCACACGAATCACTCGAAACGTAAATCGAAGCAAACACGTAAATCGAGGCGACACGAAGCCCAATGTGTCACGCAAATCGATACGGCACGAAAATCGACGGATGCACGCTGACGGCACGGGTCATGAGGTAGGCACAAAGGCCGAGGTACAAAAAATGAGGAAACACACAAATCGAGATAGCACGTTGCCCGAGGCAGCACGGGGCTCGAGGCGTCCCGCTGCCCAAGGCAGCACGTGAATCGAGGGCACACGAAAACCAAGAAGGCACATATAACAAGGCGCATGCAAACCGAGGCATAAGCAGAACGAGGCACACGCGGACCGAGCAGCGCACTGTTCGAGACAGCACGTGCACCAAGGCACGTAGCCCCAAGAGCACGCAGCCTGAGGCTGGCTCGCTGCTCGAGCAGCACGGGGCCCAAGGGCGTCCCGTCGCTCGAGGCGGTGCTGGCCCGGGCACGGCAACGGCACGACGGTAGTGCTGGCCGTCGGGGAGAAGAGGAAAGGGACGGGGGAGATCGGGGCTCGGCCAGGTCACGGCAGCTCCGGACGGAGGAGGAGACAGAGAGAGAGAGAGAGAGAGAGAGGAGGCCGGAGGAGAACCGCAGAGAGGGGCGGAGGAGCTGGGAGAGGCCGGCCATGGGGGTGGCGGCCGGAGCTCGAAGACGAGGGGGAGAGGATGAGAAGAAGACGATGATGGTGGTGGTCGCGGTGGCGGCGGTGCGGTGCTGAGGGTGGTCGGGGGCGACGAGGATGGTGGCGGAGGGGATGAAGATGCCGACGATGATGAGGGTGGTGGCGCCGACGGAGAAGGGGGAGGCCGCGGTGGTGCTGGAAGTCGATGATGATGATGGTGGCACTAGTAGCTGAAGGGGGAGGCCATGGCGGTGTCACGTCCCAGAACCAGAATACTGGAGAGCGGGGGCAGACATAGCCAGCTACGTATATTGAAATAGAATACATCTCAACTATACGGTCACGGCTGTCTAGATATGAGGGTTTACTACAAGCCAGCAGTCTCTTAAGGTCAAGCCTATTGTCTCAATCTCAAGCAATTAACAGAGTTACAAGATATTAGAGCAACAAATATATATATATAAGGCGTCCCAAATATTACATATTGGATGATCATGAAGCTAGTCGTACAAAATGATAAGACTAGCAAGAGTTCAGTCATACATGATCAACCCTAGGATTTGTTAATCATGTTTACAGCCCGTAGGCAGACAGTAAGTAAATGTGCATCGAGCTAACAGGTGCTCGTCGGCTAAACGCCTCAAAAAAATAAATTTACATATAAGTGGGTGAAACAAAAAGGAAAACCCACTCTTGGCCCGGGTTCCGTCTAGTTGTCACCATTGGGCTGGAAGCTTGGTAGATCCTCGGGAGCTGCTCCGAAATCTGGCCACACAAAACCAGCTGGATCAAACCCCAGAAAGAGCAAGTGCCACAAAGGAGGCCACAAATAAGAACAAAAGCTAGCATATCAAAGTCATAAAGAATAAAAGGAAAGTACAAGTAGTAAAGTATACAGGGCGATAAACGACTAGGGACGTGGAACCATTCCGGGAGCCAGGTTACAATCCTTAAACCAGACAAGGACCGGGATTGTAACCCTTCGCCTGAATAGCTCACTGTCTCTACTCATTTATCGTTAAGATAAGTAAAACAAACATGCTCAGGAGATAGCAAGTACTGGAGCTAGACAAGACTTAGACAAGGCTGGACACTATCTATTCGCAATCGGCCAAACAAATACTACGGCTTACTACTTTAACTAACTAGGGCTATCACAAACCTAATTACTAACAAGATTCAAGTAAGAATTCCAGTCCCAAGCCCTGCAGACTATCCAGTTATCCTTCCACGGGTTGAGAGTTATAGGTGGGTACATTGCCCGGGAGACAAATGTACCCTTAGGTGACTTAGAGGGTGCAACACATGACAGTGTGCTGGAAATATGCTCTACTCGTCGGCAAGCTACAAGTCCATTAAAGCGCCCAGATAACGAGATTGCCTGTGACTGAGAATTCTCCATGTTCTAATTTGATCTAATCATTAGCCTAATCCAATTTAGCGCGAGTCCCTGGCCGTGGTACCCAGGAAGTCAGGTCCTAGACATGATGCGAGACAAGACAAGTGGATTGTACAAGCAAGCAAGCAGGAGCACCCACGGTGTCAAGTTGATTATACGAGTCAAGTTACAAGTTACAAGTCAAGTCAGGAGTGCGCCGCCACGGGCCACTATCAAGTTATCAAGATAAATCATGTCAGGGTACTGTCAGGAGTGCGCCACTACGGGCCACTATCAAGTCAGGTTGGTCATGTCAGGAGTGCACCACTACGGGTCACTGTCGTGTTATGCTAGTTCCTTGTCATATCATGCTGTGTACAATAGCCAATCCAAACGTATTAAGTAAAATCAAGTTCATGACAAAAGGCGTAAGGGTATAAAATGGACGTAAAATATCTAATAAAATACCAATATATATAGGGCTATAGAAGAGCCAAGCTTAAAGAAATAAACAATTCATCATAGACAAGTGGGTTGTGCAAGGGGGGTCAGGGGTTGGGCTGCGCAGGGTATGTACTGCGCATAGAAGAGCTGCACAGGAGTTGCCTTGCGCAAGGGTTACCTTGCGCAAGGGTAGACTGCGCAGGGGGTGGATTGCGCAAGGGGTGGATTGCGCAAAGGTGGATTGCGCAGAGGTGGATTGCGCAAGGGTGGATTGCGCAGAGGTGGTTTGCGCAAGGGTGGATTGCACAGAGGTCACTTTGCGCATGGCTGGCTTGCGCATGGATGGCTTGCGCCAGCGCAATCCAGCACAGCGCAAAGCACTGGCTGAGGTCATGCGCAATCGGCCCTGCGCTAAAGAGCACAGGCCGGGGGTGTGCAATCGGCCATGCGCTAAAGAGCGCAAGGCAGAGGGATGTTCTTCTTGGCCGAGAGCAGGTCCAAGAACACTAAGAACTTCAATTCTTCATAACTTTGTCAAATCAAAACCAAATCTAGATTTTCAAAGTTCTAAGTTGAGTAAAATCGAATTCTCTTCCACATGGAAGCATCAAAACATGCAAAAATCAAAGTTTAATAGATAAAAACCAAAGATTTTCGAAAATGGTTAAAACCTAGATCTAGAAGAATGAAAGCTCCAAATCACAAAATGTCAAGTTCTAAAGTTGTTCTTCATGGCCTAATCTAGTTAATGGACAAATAAAAAGTGGTGCTTATTTGATGGCAAGGTGCACTTGCCTATGGGTTGGGGAGTTGTGTGGAAGAAGGAAGAAGATGGAGAAGTTAATGGAGAATAAAGAGGAGAGAGAAAGGTTGGTAGAGATATAATGAGGGTGGGTGTGTTGTGTTGAGGGTAGAGTGTAGGTTAAAGTGTACCAATTCATATTAAACCAAACCTAATCAAACCAACCCAATTCCACAAAATAAAACCAAGCCGTGGTCCAAAACCTATTTACGAGAACCCGAATCCACAAGTCAAGAAAATAAAATACGTGCCAAAATCAAATTACGAGTACAAATACGAAATACAGGAAATAGGGGTGACAACTCTACCCACCTTCAAAGAATTCCGTCCTCGAAATTTAATCAAGGAGCTAGAGATTGCCACGACAAGCTATACTAAGCACAGACAAGCTACACTAAGCAGTTCAATCATACAATCATACAATACAAGCAAGGAAGGGAAAGCGTAAGGCACAAGGAAGACATTATACCTTACGAGTCAAACAGGTAGGGATATCGCGATCGGATGTCGTCCTCACGCTCCCACGTTGACTCACCTAGAGAGTGATGACCCCAAGCAACACGGACTAAGTTAATAGTCTTGTTCTTGAGCGTCTTTTCTCTCCGGTCCAATATAGACACGGGCCTCTCCTCATACGAAAGGTTGGTACCAACAACCAATTCCGAATGATCTAGGATATGGCTCGGGTCCGGGATGTACCGTCTTAATTGGGATACATGGAATACATCATGTACCTCACTTAGCGACGGCGGAAGAGCGAGACGATAGGACACATCGCCTACTCGCTCTAGAATATCGAACGGCCCTATATACCTAGGACTAAGCTTTCCCCGTACGCCAAAACGAATGATGCCGCGGGTAGGCGAGATCCTAAGGAATACATGGTCACCGACGGCAAATTCTAAGGGACACCGATGAGCATCGGCCCAATGGCGCTGGCGATCCTGAGCAACTCGGAGGTGATCTCTGACTTTTCTGACCACTTCAACCGTCTGAGAAATCAGTTCTGGACCGAGCATCTGCCTCTCTCCGACATCGTCCCATGCTAACGGGGATCTGCACTTCCTGCCATACAGAGCCTCGAAGGGTGCCATCTGGATACTGGCCTGGAAACTATTGTTGTATGAGAATTCCACCAGGTGCAGGTGATCCTTCCACGAACCACCGAAGTCAAGGGTACATGATCGCAACATATCTTCGAGAGTTTGTATAGTACGCTCTGACTGCCCATCTGTCTACGGATGATACGCTGAGCTGAACTTGAGACGAATCCCCAAACTTTGATGAAGACTGCACCAGAAGTGCGATGTGAATCTCGTATTCCTGTCTGATACTATGCTGACTGGCACTCCGTGAAGTCGAACGATCTGCCTGAGATACATCTCTGCTAGCTGCGCCGTCGACTGTCCAACTCTAAATAGAAGAAAGTGTGCCACCTTGGTAAGCCTGTCCACAATGACCCAAATAGCATCTCTGCCTGCCGGAGATCTGGGTAACCCAGTCACGAAATCCATGGTAAGGTGCTCCCATTTCTATTCTGGGATCGGTAAAGGTTGAAGAAGTCCAGCTGGCCTCTGATGTTCAGCCTTGACTTGTTGGCAAACCAAACATCGAGAGACATACCGGACTATCTCTCTCTTCATACCATTCCACCAAAAGTGTTGACGAATATCTTTGTACATCTTCGTGCTGCCTGGGTGGATGGAATACTGCGAACTGTGAGCCTCTGCCATGACTTCCTGTCTGATATCTCCACTGGGTACACAAAGACGCGTGCCGTGTCAAAGTGTACCATCCTCATGAATACATAACTCTGGCCTTCTTCCTGCTTCACACTCTGCTCTGAGCCGCTGAATCTTGGAATCTGTTAACTGTGCTGTCCGGATCCTCTCAACTATGGTGGACTGAATCTGTAGGCTGGCCATCAAGGCCACATTGGAAGGAAGAACCACTTCAATTCCCATCTTCTGAAGATCCGACAATAACTCTGGTTGCGCCGTCAGGAAATAAACTCCGGCTCTCCGGCTCAACGCATCTGCTACAACGTTGGCCTTCCCTGGATGATACTGCAAATTCACATCGTAGTCCACCAGTAGCTCGAGCCATCTTCTCTGCCGCATATTAAGATCCTTCTGGGTGAAAACATACTTCAGGCTCTTATGATCAGTAAAGATCTCCACTCTATCTCCGTACAAGTAGTGCCTCCATAACTTAAGTGCAAACACTACTGCTGCTAGCTCCAAGTCGTGGGTCGGATAATTCTTCTCATGATCACGGAGTTGATGTGACGCATAAGCAATTACCTTCCCATGCTGTATCAAAATACATCCCAATCCTCTGCCTGAAGCGTCGCAATAAACTGTGAATCCTCCGGTCCCATCTGGAAGGGTGAAAATGGGAGCCGTTATCAAACCTCGCTTCAATTTCTTAAATGATTCCTGACATTCTGCTGTCCAAACGAACGGCACATCCTTGCGGGTCAACTGGGTCATCGGCGCTGAAATCCTTGCAAAATCAGAGACGAACCGTCGGTAGTAGCCGGCCAATCCAAGAAAGCTGCGAACTTCTGCCACTGAGCTGGGTACTGGCCATGCCTCGATAGCCACAATCTTCTGGGGATCTACTTCCACTCCTCCTCTGGTAATGATGTGACCCAAGTAAGAAATACGATCGAGCCAGAACTCGCATTTACTGAACTTGGCGTACAACTGGTGCTCTCTGAGAATCTGGAGGATAATTCTGATATGCTGCTCGTGCTCTGCTTCACTCTTACTGTAGACCAGGATGTCATCAAGGAACACTATCACAAATTGATCCAAGTAAGGCATGAAAATACGGTTCATGAGGTCCATGAACACTGCCGGCGCATTGGTCGCTCCAAAGGGCATAACTAGAAACTCCCAATGCCCGTACCTAGATCTGAACGCCGTCTTCGGGATGTCCTGCTCTCTGACTCTGATCTGGTGGTATCCTGACCGCAAGTCTATCTTCGAGAAAACTGAAGCTCCCTTGAGTTGATCAAACAAGTCATCTATCCTCGGGAGAGGGTATCTGTTCTTGATTGTCACTGAGTTCAAGGTACGATAATCAACACATAGCCTGGACGTACCATCCTTCTTTTTCACAAGAAGCATCGGGGCTCCCCAAGGCGATCCACTAGCACGAATGAATCCCTTGGTTCTAAGTTCTTCAATCATCCTGTACAAAATCTCCAACTCTGAAGGCGCCATTCTGTAGACTCGCTCTGATACCGGTGCTGTCCTGGGAATCAAGTCAATGGTGAACTCGATCTCCCGCTCTGGTGGCATCCTGGAAGTTCCTCTGGGAAGACATCTGGAAACTATTCAACTATCCGGGGCAACTGCACTGCTGCTACTGCCATCCGCAATACTGGAGGAGATGGCTCTACTGTGCCTCTGGAAAATGAAAACTCTGGCTCTCCGGGAATACTAAAGACAACTCTGCCAGCATGACAGTCTATCCTAGCATAATGGTTCCTCAACCAATCCATGCCTAGGACTACATCATAGTCTGCCATAGGGAACTCTATGAGCCTAGCGGGGAACTCTCTACCGCTAACTACGATCTGACACGAGGAAAACACTCGATCTACTCCCACAAGACCATTACCAGTAAGTATATTGAGCCTCACTGATAATGACTCGGGCTCCAATCCTATCCGTGTCGCGAATCGTGCAGACATGAATGAATGCGATGCACCAGAATCAAATAATACAGATGCTGGAAAGGTGTTGACGAGAATAGTACCTGCCACTACCTCACCTGGTACAACTTCTTCTTCCATGGTCATCATCATAGCCTGACCTCTAGCTGCGGGTCCTCTCTGCTGGAAAACCCTCTGTCGGTTCTGTGCTGGAGCCTGGGTGAACTGCTGCTGGAAGGCCTGGGCCTGGGGCAACAATGGCCTCGGGTACTGCTGTTGTTGCTGCTGCTGGACTGGAACTGGGGCTGGTCCTCTCACCGAAGAACTAGAAAGGTTGGATGATGATGGACCTCCCCTATTCGGGCAGGTCCCTATCTGGTGGTCTGCTCCTCCACAAGCCAGGCACAATCCCTGTGCCCTACGACACTCTGCCACTACATGGCCCGGCTTCCCGCAATGCGAACATCCCATCGGGGAAGACTGCTTCTGCTTCTGCTGCTGCGGATACGTCGGGGTTGAATGCTGAACCGACGTCACTGAGGCCGCCCGCCTCGGAGTTCCAATGGTCAATCCCCTAGCTGTCGGGGCTGGAGCTGATGATTGGTGCATCTGGTTGTGGGACCGCTTCCTGCCTCCGGTCCTGTCCACAATTCTATGGAAGGTATACTCATGCCTCCTAGCTGCCTTCAACACTGCATCGAACGTCTGGTGCTCGAACTACTCTACAGCCAATAATATCTCTAAGTGCAGCCCTTGCTGGAACCGCTGAGCCCTATCGAACTCGGTCGCCACCAAAGTGGGGGCAAACCTACTCAGCCTGGAAAACTCGGTCGCATAGCCATCGACCGTCCTGCCTCCTTGCTTCAAGTTGGTGAATCTGGTCTGCAGGTCGTACCGTGCCACCGCATCGAAGTACTTTGTCTGGAACCTCTCTCTGAACGTCGCCCAAGTAACTGGTGCTGCTAATCCCATGGCCTGAGCTGCCCACCAATCGCGAGCCAAGTCTAACAACTGTAGGCGTACCACCGCTACCTTCTCATTTTTAGGTGTCTTAGCTGCTTCTATAACCACCTCGGTATCCTGAAGTAAAGCGTCCGCGGCAATCGCATCTTCATTGCCGTCAAAGAAGGGAGGGTTCAAGCGCTTGAAACTGTTGGCCGCCTGATTCCCTTGGGGACCTCCTCGGTTTAGTACATCATGAACTTCCTGGTGCAAGACGTCGCCTCGACGATCTTGGGATGCAAGCAGTTCTCTGATAAGCCCTACCAAAGGTCCCTCATCCTGTCTAGCTGGTTGAACGGGCGGAGCTGCCTGAACTGGAGGTTCTGAGCCTCCGGGAAACATAACTCGGGAGGCTACTCCAGAGTGCTGAGCTTGATCTTCCTGGCGCTGGGGTGCTTGTCGAGCTTCCTCTGGCTGGTTGGCAGGTCCGGGAGTAATGTCGCTGAAGAAGACGACATAGGGAACAATAAGGAAAGGACCAGGACAGATCAATGATACAAGCAATGTGATCAGGTCGAGATTCTCAGGGATTTGAAGATACGAGCAGAGATCAAGGACGAATATTGATTGAGACATCTATTCGGTAAACCTTCATATTTCTTGAATGCCAAGACCTGCATGGGCCACCACTTAAACCATGTCACGCCCCAGAACCAGAATACTGGAGAGCGGGGGCAGACATAGCCAGCTATGTATATTGAAATAGAATACATCTCAACTATACGGTCACGGCTGTCTAGATATGAGGGTTTACTACAAGCCAGCAGTCTCTTAAGGTCAAGCCTATTGTCTCAATCTCAAGCAATTAACAGAGTTACAAGATATTAGAGCATCAAATATATATATATATATATATATATATATATATATATATATATATATATATATATATATATATATATATATATATATATATATATATAAGGCGTCCCAAATATTACATATTGGATGATCATGAAGCTAGTCGTACAAAATGATAAGACAAGCAAGAGTTCAGTCATACATGATCAACCCTAGGATTTGTTAATCATGTTTACAGCCCGTAGGCAGACAGTAAGTAAATGTGCATCGAGCTAACAGGTGCTCGTCGGCTAAACACCTCAAAAGAATAAATTTACATATAAGTGGGTGAAACAAAAAGGAAAACCCACTCTTGGCCCGGGTTCCGTCTAGTTGTCACCATTGGGCTGGAAGCTTGGTAGATCCTCGGGAGATGCTCCGAAATCTGGCCACACAAAACCAGCTGGGTCAAACCCCAGAAAGAGCAAGTACCACAAAGGAGGCCACAAATAAGAACAAAAGCCAGTATATCAAAGTCATAAAGAGTAAAAGGAAAGTACAAGTAGTAAAGTACACAGGGCGATAAACGACTAGGGACGTGGAACCATTCCGGGAGCCAGGTTACAATCCTTAAACCAGACAAGGACCGGGGTTGTAACCCTTCGCCTGAATAGCTCACTGTCTCTACTCATTTATCGTTAAGATAAGTAAAACAAATATGCTCAGGAGATAGCAAGTACTGGAGCTAGACAAGACTTAGACAAGGCTGGACACCATCCATTCGTAATCGGCCAAACAAATACTACGGCTTACTACTTTAACTAACTAGGGTTATCACAAACCTAATTACTAACAAGATGCAAGTAAGAATTCCAGTCCCAAGCCCTGCAGACTATCCAGTTATCCTTCCGCAGGTTGAGAGTTATAGGTGGGTACATTGCCCGGGAGACAAATGTACCCTTAGGTGACTTAGAGGGTACAACACATGACAGTGTGCTGGAAATGTGCTCTACTCGTCGGCAAGCTACAAGTCCATTAAAGTGCCCAGATAACGAGATTGCATGTGACTGGGAATTCTCCATGTTCTAGTTAGATCTAATCATTAGCCTAATTCAATTTAGCACGAGTCCCTGGCCATGGTACCCAGGAAGTCACGTCCTAGACATGATGCGAGACAAAAGTGGATTGTACAAGCAAGCAAGCAGGAGCACCCACGGTGTCAAGTTGATTATACGAGTCAAGTTACAAGTTACAAGTCAAGTCAGGAGTGCGCCGCCACGGGCCACTATCAAGTTATCAAGATAAATCATGTCAGGGTACTGTCAGGAGTGCGCCACTACGGGCCACTATCAAGTCAGGTTGGTCATGTCAGGAGTGCACCACTACGGGTCACTGTCGTGTTATGCTAGTTCCTTGTCATACCATGCTGTGTACAATAGCCAATCCAAACGTATTAAGTAAAATCAAGTTCATGACAAAAGACGTAAGGATATAAAATGGACGTAAAATATCTAATAAAATACCAATATATATAGGGCTATAGAAGAGCCAAGCTTAAAGAAATAAACAATTCATCATAGACAAGTGGGTTATGCAAGGGGGGTCAGGGGTTGGGCTGCGCAGGGTATGTACTGCGCATAGAAGAGCTGCGCAGGAGTTGCCTTGCGCAAGGGTTACCTTGCGCAAGGGTAGACTGCGCAGGGGGTAGATTGCGCAAGGGGTGGATTGCGCAGAGGTGGATTGCGCAAGGGTGGATTGCGCAAGGGTGGATTGCGCAGAGGTGGATTGCGCATGGGTGGATTGCGCAGAGGTTACTTTGCGCATGGCTGGCTTGCGCATGGATGGCTTACGCCATGCGCAATCGGCCCTGCGCTAAAGAGCACAGGCCGGGGGTGCGCAATCGGCCATGCGCTAAAGAGCGCAAGGCAGAGGGATGTTCTTCCTGGCCGAGAGGAGGTCCAAGAACACTAAGAACTTCAATTCTTCATAACTTTGTCAAATCAAAACCAAATCTAGATTTTTAAAGTTCTAACTTGAGTAAAATCGAATTCTCTTCCACATGGAAGCATCAAAACATACAAAAATTGAAGTTTAATAGATCAAAACCAAGGATTTTCGAAAATGGTTAAAACCTAGATCTAGAAGAATGAAAGCTCCAAATCACAAAATGTCAAGTTCTAAAGTTGTTCTTCATGGCCTAATCTAGTTAATGGACAAATAAAAAGTGGTGCTTATTTGATGGCAAGGTGCACTTGCCTATGGGTTGGGCAGTTGTGTGGAAGAAGGAAGAAGATGGAGAAGTTAATGGAGAATAAAGAGGAGAGAGAAAGGTTGGTGGAGATATAATGAGGGTGGGTGTGTTGTGTTGAGGGTAGAGTGTAGGTTAAAGTGTACCAATTCATATTAAACCAAACCTAATCAAACCAACCCAATTCCACAAAATAAAACCAAGCCGTGGTCCAAAACCCATTTACGAGAACCCGAATCCACAAGTCGAGAAAATAAAATACGTGCCAAAATCAAATTACGAGTACAAATACGAAATACAAGAAAGGGGGTGACAGGCGGTGGGGGCAGTGGCGCCGACCGGGCTGGGGGTCGAGAGAAAGGGTGGGGGAGAGATGGAGTGAATAGAGAGAGCTCGAGGGAGAGAGTGTGGGAAAGAAGTGAGTGAGGGTTGGCGGCTGTGGGGGTGAGTGATGAGAGAGAGAGGAAAGGAAATTTGGGGGGGAGTGGCTGATCGTGGGAGAGGGAGAGATGAGAGCATGGGTTGGGGTTAGGGTTAGGTAAATAGGAGGGGTAGGATTAAATAATAATAATAATAATAATAATAATAATAATAATAATAATAATAATAATAATAATAATAATAATAATAATAATAATAATAATAATAATAATGACATTAATAATAATAGAAACAATCTAATAAAATCTAACCATATTAACCCCAATAATAATAATGAAAATAATTTTGATAACAATTCACTAAACTGCCAAACCAACCCAAGTCCAGAAAATAAAATTTTAAACAAATACGAAATTTGAAAATAACCCAATTACGATCATATACATATTATCAAAATAGGGATATGACAGGGTGTCTGGCATATGTCAAGCTTCCAGATCTGAAGATTCAGAAGCTTGGGACAAGGACTACTAAGACGATCTTCTTGGGGTATGCCGAGAAGAGTGATGCTCGGAGATTTCTTGATATTGAGTCAAATCATATCATTGAATCTGGCGACGCAGAATATTTTGAAGACAAATTTGCAAGGCACAAGAATATTGTTCTTGCGGATGTACCGGAGAACATTGAGGGTACGCAGAAAACTGAAGTCTTCAATGAAGATGTGGTCCAAGAAGATGTTGTTGAAACAAAGATTGAACCAGAACAAGCTGAGCCGTCAGCTAAGTGTATGAGGAGGCCGAAAGACTTCGGAAGTGACTTTGTCACCTATCATGTGGAAGCAGATCCGCTTACCTATGATGATGCGATGAAGACAAGACACGGTTTTCTGGAAGGAGGCGATTGACAGTGAAATTGATTATATCACCTCAAATAATACTTGGGTGTTGGTTAATCTTGCTGAAGGAGAGAAACCCATCGGATGCAAATGGATCTTCAAGAAGAAGATGAAAGCAGACGGAACTATTGACAAGTTCAAGGCTAGGTTGGTAGCCAAGGGATTTTCTCAAAAGCAGAGGATTGACTACTTTGACACGTATGCTCCAGTAGCCCGGATGACCACTATCAGAATGTTGATTGCTCTTGCAGCAATACATAAGATGGTGATACATCAGATGGATGTGAAAACGGCTTTCCTAAATGGCGAGCTGACCGAAGAGATATACATGCAACAGCTAGAGGAATTTGTCGTCAGGGGTCTTGAAGATAAAGTCTGCAAGTTAATAAAATCTTTGTACGATCTTAAACAGGCTTCCAAGATGTGGCATGAGAAATTTGACAAAGTTATAAGGTCAAATGGCTACATTGTCAGCGAGACGGACAAGTATGTTTACACGAAGTTCGCTGATGGAAGAGGTGTGATCGTTTGTCTGTACGTGGACGACATGCTTATCCTAGGCACTGATATGGGTTGTGTCACGGAGACAAAGAAATTCATCTCGAGCAAGTTCAGTATGAAGGACTTGGGAGAAGCTGATGTGATCTTAGGGATCAAGATCATCCGGACAGACACTGGACTAGCGCTGTCACAGTCTCATTATATTGAGAAAATGATCACTCGTTATGGGTATCGGGATCTTCCAGGGATCGATACGCCGTACATGTGTGATCTGAAGCTGAAGCCTAATTCAGGGGAAAGCGTCAGGCAGCTGGAGTATGCAAGCGTAATCGAAAGTTTGATGTATGCTACTACTGCCACAAGGCCTGACATAGCTTTCGCCGTGGGAATGCTGAGTCGTTTCACGAGTAACCCAGGTGTTGAACACTGGAAAGCTGTGAAACGGATTATGAGATATCTCAAGAAGACTCAGACATATGCACTGTACAACAGCGGAGATCCGCCGGTAGTGGAAGGCTTCAGTAATGCCAGCTGGTGCTCAGAGGTGGAGAGCGAGAGGTCCATACGTGGATTCATTTTCACAATGGATGGAGCTGCTATATCGTGGAAGTCGAAGAAGCAGACTATGCTCTCGCGGTCATCCATGGAATTTGAGTTCTTTGCTCTTGATACCGCAGCCGAGGAAGTAGAATGGCTTTGGAAGCTCATGTTTGATCTTCCAGTGGTTGGGGCATAAATACCGGCGATACCGATATACTGTGACAACCAAGCGACTGCGGCGGTGGCATCAAATGACCTCTTCAACGGGAAGAAGAGGACTGTGCGGTTGAAGCACAGGACAATACACGATCTCATCAAGAGGGGTGTTATTGCAGTGATTGATGTTTGGAGTCAGAAGAACCTGGAAGATCCGTTCACCAAGGGCCTCAAGCGACAGCTGGTCGATGGCACAACTTGTAAAATAGACTTGAAGGCATTCTGATATTGTATTATTGCATTCCTACCATAAAGTTTTATGCTAATAGTTCAAAGAGAAATCAACTAGGCATCTAGCTTTTGGTTCAAGGGAGGACCACAAATCGGAAGAATATCAGGAACGGTGGGTACATGTTCTATTGGACATGGAGAGGTTACGGACCTACAACCACTGTTGTCTACTATTGTTTTCTGCGAAAAACAGATCCTGTGGGAAGGTTGGCTTAAATGCCTTAATGAGTTCTCAGGCAAAGTGAATGCCTGGTGTGCTTTACAGGAAACACGGTAGAACGGCACTACAAGGAGTAAAACTCCATGCTACTGTGGGGTGACTCCACCATGAGGTTCCCAGATAAGGGTAATGCTTCGGCTTTGCTAGCATGGTCACAGCGGCGTAGCACCGCAAATAGACAGTTAGCCTAATGGTGTATGTTAAAATAAAGAGAGGGGTAGTCAGCACTACAAAGAGAAGGAGTCCCTCATGTTACAGTGGCACGACACCACGATAAGGTACCCGGTTAGGGATAAAGGCTCGGCCTTGCAAGCCATGTCGTTGCGACGTAACACCGCAAGGTAGCCTAAGGCTTCATGCTGGATAGTTTGGCACTACAAAGAGGCGGTTGCCTCATGCTACAGTAGTATGCCACTACGATGAGGTTCCCGCTACGGGGTAAGGCCTCGACTTTAAGCCATGTCATAGCGGCGTAGCATCGCAAGGGAAGCGCAAAGCGCTTCATGCCATGTCTCTTTATAATGAACTCACCTATAGTGTATGGACAAAGAGATATCAGGCCGTCTCTTGAGGGTAAACTTGTAGACACCCAAAATTATACACTGAAACCAGGCTGGCACAGGGCCTTCAATGTGTAGCCAGAAGCACATATAACTACATTATGTGAGTGGGAAGAATTTCAGCTATGATGCAGAATTCAAGGCTTAGTCCATTCTTGTATTATAGTCTGTTGTTTGACCCATGCGGAAAGATTCAAGTCGTCAGCGACATCTCTCCTAATGCATGATGGACAGTTACTGTGGGGAACACATATACCCATATATAGAGATATATGGGGGATTGTTGGGGTTTTTGGCCTTTTCTTTAGAAACTTTAGTCCCACATCGGATAGGCCAAAGAAGTTGTATCTCTATATATTAGCTATGCTAGTTTAAAGATGCACATGTGGTGTGGAGGTGCACATGGGTGTGCCATGTGGGGTTATTTTTCTAATGGAAAAAAGGCTAAATCAACAATTAAAAGTATTAATGCTTTTTGCTCTTGGGAAATTTATTTCCATGGGAGCTAAGCCCCATAGGGGCTTAGCGACTCGGACTCGGACTCGGACTAGGGCTTATGGGCTCATGAGGCGTAATATGACATTTTTTGGCACACTTTGCACTTAGCACGTCAGCATCGTCGCTAGGCGCATAGTGCGCTTTAGTTGCGCTCGTTGCGCGAGCCACTTGTACGGCCAAGTTGCGTGCCACGTTGCGTGGCACAGGTTGCGCGGCCTAGGTTGCGCGACCAGGGTACGCGCCAGGTTGCGCACAGGTTGTGCACAGGTTGCGCCAGGTTGCACGCAAGCTGTGCACAGGTTGTGCCAGGTTGCGCGCAGGTGCGCACAGGTTACACTAGGTTTCGCCCAGGTAGCGCAAGTGGCGTAATGTGCGTGTTGTGCATGTGGCACAAGGTGTGCAAGGCACAAGGCGTGTGGCACAATGTGACACAAGTGGCTCTGTGCGCAAGGTACAAGGTACGTGGGTTGCTAGAGTGGCGCAACTTGCTTCAGTTCGTGCCTGTACATGATCTAAGCAGTTACTGCACGTTCGGAGTGGTTATTACCATGTCCCGAATGTTGTGCTAACCGGGCAGTTGCTACTCGGGCCTATATAAGGTCTCCTCTCTCTCTCACATGCAGATATAGAATACAGAAAATATTCAGAGAGTTTAAAAATTTTTTTTAAGTATTTCTTAACACAAGTAAACAGAGCCTGTCAGAGAGAAGAGAAGCTTTGCACCAGCGTTGCTATTGTACGGGAGTTCGTGTACGATCCGAGGAGTCAGAAGAGCAGAAGTGTTCCAAAGTTCTTCGACGAACTTGCTGGTTCGTGGAAGCTATTCGTGTGGGACGAATATAGCTTTGAGCAACGGTGGTCATTCATCCCAGCAGGCCATCTTCCATCCTTCGCCTGTCATCTTCTTTGTTGCTGTGATTACGAAATCTTCTTAGATTCTCGTATATCATATGCTGTTGTGGATTACGAAATCTTTTTAGATTCTCATAACATAATAACGAGATCTTTTTAGATCTTCGTTATACTTACGCAAACTTCCTAGAAATGTTGTGTTGGAACATTGTTCTTACAATTGTTTCATCTTTTCAATTTTTCCATCGAAAAATTGTGCCCCGGCACTAACAATCTCAAAGCTATATTGCTACGATGGAAAACTTTAATGCTTCACTCCTCAATACTGACTTTTGTAAGTTAGAAAAGTTTGATGGAGAGCATTATCAAGTCTGGAAGAGGAAGGTTTATCTCACTCTTCAACTCAAAGACGTTGATCACGTGCTTATAGAAGAGGAACCTTCTGTTCCAGATGTTGGGTCTGCTGCCGCAATCACTGCGGCTACTAAACTTCAAGCCAAGTGGAGAAGGGAAAATAGCATTTACAGACTGCTTATCCTGAATGCTATGGAGGATTCTCTAGCAGAATCTTACAGTAAAAAACCAATTACCAGAGACATATAGGAGTCTCTGGAAAACTGTATGAAGAAGACAAGAACATGAACAAGATATTTGTGGTTGAAAAATATCACAAATGGCTCTTTGAGGACGAGAAGTCCATGCTGTCGCAGGTAAAGGAATTTCTGAAGCTGCGACAGAAGTTGGAAGACGAGGCGATGCCCCTCCCCGACAAGTTTGTTGTTGGAGGGATTGTCTCAAAGCTTTCCGTTGGGTGGAGTAAGTTCTATACAGACATGCATAGGAAAAGTTTGAGATCAGCCTTGAAGATCTCTTACAGGAAATTTATGTTGAGGACCAGATACGGGCTCAACTCAAGGTGGACGCACTGTCCAAGCAATTGGCTAACGCCAATATGGTTCATACCAAGGAACCAAGGGGAAAGCAGGTGAACCAGGCACAAGCTGACGTGCTCGGGATTGGGACGGTGGTATTGAAGCAGACTTCTAACAAGTCTCTGACGCTTCAAGGCGTGAAGCACGCACCTGCTATCGCCAAGAACCTGATCTCAGGAGGCCTACTCTGCAACGCAGGCCTCAGGATGGACATCAATGCTGGCCAGATGGTGATGTCTATCAAGGGAACATATTTTGGGAAAGCTTTTTATACCGAAAAAATGTTCAAAATTCAGCTTATAAATCAGTCCAATATAATTTATGCAATCACTCCTTCTGCTTATACTCTTGAGTTGTGGCATAATAGGCTAGGACATGTTCATTGTAAACGAATAAACAAAATGTCTAGTCTAGGACTTATCTCCAAGTGTGGGGGTAAGGTAGAGAAATGTGAAGTTTGTGCTCAAACAAAGATCACAAGAAAACCCTTTTGTCGAGTTAATCAAAGTACAGATCTTCTAGAGTTGGTACACTCCGATATCTGTGACTTTAAACAGTTCTCTATAAAGGTCGGGATGAAGTATTTCATAACCTTCATCGATGACTTCTCAAAGTATGCGTTCGTCTACTTTCTGAAGGCTAAAGATGAAGCATTCGAGAAGTTCAAGGAGTTCAGAGCCGAAGCTGAGCGGCAGACTAGACAACAACTCAAAAGAATAAGAAGTGATCGAGGTGGGGAGTACAGGTCTCATAAATTTGTATTGTTCTACAAAAAATATAGAATTGTCAATGAGACTACGGCTCCTTACTCTCCTCAATCAAATGGAGTAGCAGAGAGGAAGAACAAAACGTTAACAGAAATGATTAACTCATTGATGTTGATTGCTGGTCTTCCTAAGTGCTACTGGGGAGAAGCTGCATTGACGGCTACTTTTATTCTAAATAGAGTGCCTCATGCAACTTCAGATGTTACTCCTCTTAAACTCTGGTTCAAGGTCAGACCTAACTTGAATGTCATTCGGGTGTGGGGGTGTCTGGCATATGTCAAGCTTCCAGATCTGAAGATTCAGAAGCTTGGGACAAGGACTACTAAGACGATCTTCTTGGGGTATGCCGAGAAGAGTAATGCTCGGAGATTTCTTGATATTGAGTCAAATCATATCATTGAATCTCGCAACACAGAATATTTTGAAGACAAATTTGCAAGACACAAGAATATTATTCTTGTAGATGTACCAGAGAACATTGAGGGTGCACAGGAAACCGAAGTCTTCAATGAAGATGTGGTCCAAGAAGATGTTGTTGTTGAAACAACGATTGAACCATAACAAGCTGAGCCGTCAGCTAAGCATATGAGGAGGCCGAAAGACTTCGGAAGTGATTTTGTCACTTATCGTGTGGAAGCAGATCCGCTTACCTATGATGAGACCAATAAAATTGATTCTATCACCACAAATAACACTTGGGTGTTGGTTGATCTTCCTGAAGGAGCAAAACCCATCGGATGCAAATGGATCTTCAAGAAGAAGATGAAAGAAGACGGAACTATTGACAAGTTCAAGGCTAGGTTGGTAGCCAAGGGGTTTTTTCAAAAGCAGGGGATTGACTACTTTGACACGTATGCTCCAGTAGTCCGGATGACCACTATCAGAATGTTGATTGCTCTTGCAGCAATACATAAGATGGTGATACATCAGGTGGATGTGAAAACGGCTTTCCTAAATGGCGAGCTGACCGAAGAGATATACATGCAACAGCCAAAGGGATTTGTCGTCAAGGGTCTTGAAGACAAAGTCTGCAAGTTAGTAAAATCTTTGTACGATCTTAAACCGGCTCCCAAGATGTGGCATAAAAAATTTGACAAAGTTATAAGGTCAAATGGCTACATGGTCAGCGAGACGGACAAGTGTGTTTACACGAAGTTCGCTGATGGAAGAGGTGTGATCGTTTGTCGGTACGTGGACGACATGCTTATCCTAGGCACGGATATGGGTTGTGTCACAAAGACAAAGAAATTTATCTCGAGCAAGTTCAGTATGAAAGACTTAGGAAAAGCTAATGTGATCTTAGGGATCAAGATCATCCGGACAGACACTGGACTAGCGCTGTCACAGTCTCATTTTATTGAGAAAATGATCACTCGTTATGGGTATCGGGATCTTCCAGGGATCGATACGCCGTACAGGTGTGATCTGAAGCCTAATTCAGGGAAAAGCGTCAGGCAGCTGGAGTATGCAAGCGTAATCGGAAGTTTGATGTATGTAAAATCCCTAAATTTTTACTATTTTTAAAAAAATTAAAATTGGTACTGATTATTTTTTTATTTTGTATTGTACGTCGCGTAGTTGCATTGTATGTCGTTCGCGAAATTTTGTTTTCCGTAATTGCTCGACGAGTGCGAATATGTGCGAGCGTACATATTTTTAGAAAAAAAACATTTTATTCTATTTTTTATAGTTTCAAATAATAGATATAATAATTAGTTTTGCTATCATTTCTAAGTTTGTTATTTTTACTTCATTTCTAAAAGTTATTAATAATAAATAATATCTTTTTTCGTGCATACATATATATATATATATCATAAATATTTATTAGTTTATTTTTAAATAATAATATAATTTTCAAAATTAATTATTATTATAATTTTCGTGTTCATAAAAATATATTTTAAATTGGTTGATATTTGTTTAAATTAATTATGATGAGTTACAAATTTGAATTTATGGATTTAGTATCTAATGTAAAGGTAGATTTATCTATATTTAAATTAGATTGATTTTGGATTTGATTTGGAATGTTTTAAAAGTTATTTGAATTAAAAGTAATTATCTATTATTGGGTTTAATTTACTCCGACTCCTTATCCAACTGGGAATTCCCACATCCTATAAATAGGCAGGTACTCATCCATATATTTCTATTCTCCAAATTCCACAAGCCATAATTATTCCACAAATTATTTCTCCACATTAATGCGTGTATCGTGTACATGTCCGTCCTCTTGCCATTCATTATATTCCTATTTTATTACAAATACAGCGATCTTCTTTTCCGCGTTCGACAAACCCGAATGCCAACCCATCCCGTGTCTCGCAGGACACTTCACCCGACCCATGATTCCACATGGCCACTGCCCGACTCCGACCTCCACCTACCGGCCGTAGTAGCCCAGCCATAGCCACCATTCCCCGTCGACCATCCCGATCAGACCACCGCCATCATCCTCTGTACAGTCCAGCCCCTCCTTTCCATCCCGACCACCATCACACCTTCACCACCACCGGACCTCCCCACTCAAACCACCACGGCCATCGCCGACAACTTGGCCGACCACCCTCAGCTCTGGCACTCCGTCTACCTGTCAACAGCCACATCCACCCAAAAAGCCATTACCACCACCACCACATCTTCGATAACATCACATAATTCGACCCCAGTCGAGTCGGCCGACAGCCTCCGGTCATCACCCAAACCCCCAAAAACCCCAAACTCAAAGCCAACAAGACGAGACTCACCTCCTCCGTGCACGAGCTCTGTCGTGCCTCCTGCTGTGACCGCCCACCGCCGAAACTCCTTTCGATCCGGTCCCTTCACCCGCCTGCTGCCTAGGACGGCGAACAGTCACCGCGCTTCGCCAGATCCGGCGACCCCTTCGCCAGATCCGGTGACCCCTTCGCCGGATCTGCTCATCCGACCACTTCCTGAGCCGCTGGAACCCCGATCGTGTAGGATCGATTGTAGGAACGAGTTGTAAAGCGCAATACTCTAGAGGGGGGTGAATAGAGTAGGCAGCAGAATTTAACTATTTAAAAATGTTAGTAACAAGATCACAGATAATATATCACAGATATGTAAATAAAAAGTAGAGAGTAGAGAGCAAACGCAAACACAAGGACGTATACTAGTTTTCCTCTGTTGAGGACTAGTCCAGTCGAAAGAACTCTAGCTTTCAGTTGAATCCACTATGGAAAATCACCACAAGTTTTCATCCGAAGTTCTTGCAACTTCTATAACACGAGCTTTGATCCGAAGAACTTGACCAACTTCAATTGTGAAGAGTGTACCTTCAATCAAGCCTCTGATTACAACCGCTCTGAAACTTCTAGACCGTACCGTACTGGCAAATCGACTAAAGGATTGTAACTGGCTTGGGATTTGAAAATGAATAGCTCAGAATACTTTGGAAGAAGTAGTAGGTTTATAGAAAAGAGATATGAAAGTGAAGGAGTGAATTGAAATGATTGAAATCCTTCTCTATTTATAGTTTTTCTAAAGGCAGAATTCTGGCAAAATTCGGACAGAACTCGATGAGGAAATCTCGGTCAAATCCGCAACTGCAGGAGGACCAAGTTCCAGAGAATTCAAAAATCAAAACGGCCACTAACCGAACTCTGGCCGAATTCGGGCCGAACTCTGGCCGAATTCTCCTTGAGTTCTGTTGGAGTTCTGTCAGGATTTTTGCAAATTGGTTTTGGGCTTTTTGAAAAGTCAGGCAGTTAGGAACTAGTTTGGGCTTTTATAAATGGGCTTGTTTTCAAAATGAAAGGGTATTTTGAAAACGTTTCTTGGGTAGCCTATTTGCCAGTACGATGCAATATACATCGTATTCCTAGACTCAATAAATGTGAAAAATATATTGATGAAATAGGAAAACCAAGAGCCCTTTGATGATGCATTTCTTCAAATATTTGAGCAAACTTGAAGACGCCTTTTTCACTTGACGGCAGTCGTCCAAAGATAAACAGATCTGGAAATCTGGATACCTCAATAATTCTTCATTGCATATGTCCTGGTTTGACAAAGCTTGATCATGCTTATTGCATGTCTATAAATACATGTTAGACAAACAAAACAATATGACACAAGCATAGCAATATTGATATAGAACATTAGGACAAATGCTAATAGTAGGACAATGCTAAGTTTAAGTAGCAACATGATAGTAATTACATGAATATTAGTGATGTCATTATAGCAAACTTAATTGATTAGCCATATTCAAAAACATGATATAATTATTGGGCTAACATTCTCTCCCTTTTTGATTATGGCAAATCCTTTAAGTTTAATATATATACAATAGATGCATGTATCACTAATAAACACATAATACTAGAATATTGTGTGCTGACTTAAACTTATTTCTCCCCCTTTGATATGATAAAAAATGAGCTCCCCCGTAATTAAAGCTAAAATAAACTCAAGCATAAGTAAATGAGGAAAGCAAAAATAATCATGATCAAGGATTAGGAGAACAGTGTAACAAGTTTAGAAAATTGCATAACTAAAGCATAAAAAACTTATCAAAACACAACATAGTTGGTTGAACTTAAACAAAGAACATTGAAATCAAGCAATACATAGTTTACCAACTAGAAATCCAAAAATGAAATATGTTTTGAAATTGATTTGACCAAAAAAAATCTATCAATATAGTAGGATCAATCATTGGTCATAAATAAATCCTGAAAAATAGCAATTCGCAGATCTAGTATATATATAATAAAAAAAACAAAAACAAAAATAAGATTTTTAACAATGATCACAAAAAATATGATTCATAATTCGCCCATACAAATTAGTGAATCAATTCCATAAATAATATAATCATTGAAAAAGAGATCAAAATAAGTATACTAGAATCTATGCAAAATCTATACCAAAGTTCATGCATTTGAAATCAATTACCTTAGCATGATATATGAATATCCATTAGATAAACATGAAGGTAATGAAGATAAAATACTTGAGAAGGAGAAATTCAGTCGACTTGAATGCTCCCCCGCAAAGTATGATCAGTCTAAATATAGATAATCAAGAACTTTAAGATAAAATCTCAATAAGAAATGCCAAATCAGTTAAACTTAATCAAATAAGGATAATTAAATATATATATTTGGCAAGATAACTTTTAGAAACTCAAAAAAATGAGAAAAAAATAAACATTAAAATCATATATTCTCTCCTAAACTCAATACAAATCCAAATATCATGAACAACTCAACAAGATATTTAAATAAGACTATATGTCCATGATGAACTAGGTATACCATATATTAAGGGCATAAAAGAATTGAAACAATTAATTTACTCCCCCTTAAAATATGCGTATATAGTTCAAAAATAATTTAATAGATAAAATAAATAATCATAAGATCTAAGGGATATCCAAGATATGCATCTTTTCTTTCCTCTGATCAAATGCATATAAAATTCCAAACTCAAAACAAATATCATCTTTAGGCAAATAAAAGAAATATCCAATGAATAAATGCTTAAAGATGAACAAAGAAAATATATCTCCAATATATATATAAAAGAAATATTCCAAGACATTAAAAGATTTTGAAAAATGTCTTTAAAAATAACATTTGAGTACCAGACAGATTCAATAAAAAAAATCAAAAAGACTTTTCAAAAATGTAAAATTTATTACGAAAAACTGTCTTAGTAAATGTCCGAATGCGTCCATTTAGTCCTCAGACTGAAAGCTGGCGATTCGAATCACGTAAATAATTTCCATAATAGAATCCATAAATCATAAATAAATCCATGTGAACAAATAAACATAACTAGATCTATGTCCAAAGAAAAATGTATTCTAGATATATGGCATATCAAGGGGATAATTGACTTGAAACAATTAACTACTCCACCTTTACATGACTATATCCAAGAAATAATAATATTGACAAAAAATTAAAATAAAATTCAGAGACATATTTTCAAAAGTAGAAAATTAATCCAAAAATATTAGGTCTTCTTATCAAAGTTCATTTCTTCCCTTTTAAAGCCTTAGCACGGTGTTCACTGACAACCGTAGGGTTAAAGAAAAGAAACGCTTTGAGAGAGAGATTCAATTTGTATGACTTCTCCCCGCAAAGAATTACTGTTATAGACAGTAAGTAACTTGAATAAGAAGATAATAATATAAAGCTCAAAATTATTAATATTACGAATATTACACAAGCTAAAGATGAAATCACAATACCATAGAAAAACAATCATCTTTAGACAAAAGAAGAAATATCCATTAAATGAACATTTAAAAATAAAACAATCAGAAGATATTTCAGATTAGCATGATGAATAATCGTATAAGTCAAAAGAGGACATAAATTGATCTATGCTATAGAATCAAGATAGATCAATATATGCTACCTTTTTGTGAAAATAAATCATTAAATAATATTATTCATCAAATCTAAAATCCAAAATCCATCAAATAACAATTGCAACTATATCTCAATAAATTTTTAGTTTATAAAGCGTTGATCAATCTTGGGTTAGCTGTAGAGGTACTGTCCCAGCTAACGGAGGTTCACCGGAGAACACTTAAGTACCGCTTCGCTTCGACCGTAGTCGTGGTGACAGACAGACCCTTTATAGGCTTGTACCCAAAACAAATCTCTTCTTTAATAACCGAGGATTCAAGAAGAATTAGTGCAATATGAAATCAATTATATTCTTTGGACTTTAAAAAAAATCTTAGAACAATGTAGCATACAGTATAAGATGTATCAATTACATTTATCCATATGTGCTACAAAATCATTGGGTAACAATAAAATATAAAACATTTGTAAATCAAAATGTAGAATCTAGATACGTTGATGTATTCTGGAACCTAGAGGACTGGGTTCAGTACTTTGGATCCAGAACTAGACGATAGTTGCAAGTACACCATAATAAATCTTAAGTCTATAAAGTATTGATCACTTCGGGTTAGCTGTAGGGGCCGGTTCCCAGCTAGCGGTAGTCCAAAGACTAGTACACCGTGTCGTTTCAGGCTATTTACACCTGTATGACAGAAGGACCCTTTCGGCTTGTTTCCAAAATAATTTCTACTCTTAAGAACTTAGATTCAAAAGAATATATGCAGTATCATCGAACATCATCGAAATCCAGAATCCCTAAAAGTAAAATAAGTAAATACCCAAAGAATGGTTTATCAAGATCAAGATATTTAAAATATCATGTATTCAAAATGTCAACCAAAAAGCCAAGAAAAACATACATCATTAAAAGAGGCTTTGAGGAAGAAGCTAATAAAGATAAGAACATAAATTTGTTTAAAGAAATCAATAGCTTAAGTATGAGATAAGTACAAGTTTAAAAACTACTTTTTAAAATATTATAATATAGAACTTGAACTTAACTCATATATCCCCATAAAAATATTTATACAAAAATATAAGAAACATGAGCAATATGTAAATGACAATGAATTATTCATGTATCATTAACAAGCATAAAATATCACAAGATCAAAAACATGCATAAATATGCTTTATCAGACAAAGATGTAATTGATTCATATGAAATTAATCAAAATAAAATATGAGAATCAATAGTGAATATATTATGCAAGCACAAGGTTAACATAAAAATATATGTATATACTTTTCAAGTAAACAGGAGACTTGTGCTAAACATACATACTCAAAATATCGATCAAAGTAAATATGACATGTTAAAGATAAATCAGTAAGAAGTGACCATTAAAAATATTAAAGGCGAAGAGTCAAAACATATTCACCAAAACAAAATTAAGCTCCTATGCATGCTTCAAGAATAAAGATTAAAAGTAAAGAGCATACATAGACAAATGTGTCACACTAATAGAAAATAAACACTATATAGTGTGAACTAAACATTTAAGCTAAACAACTAGTCAAACTAGGATTATGTCTCATATTGATTCAAAAAATAAATAATTTAAAAGACATCAATGAAAGCTAATAGTAAGAAATCAATAAGAACATGCTAGATATTAGAAACTATTTAGTAAGCATATTACCGAAGTGATTCTAGTGACCACACTTCTGTTGGTGCAATTGTATGGAAGATGACCTTTGTAGCTTTGCAATCACCAACATGTTCCATGGTTCTATTTGATATGAGAAGCTTCACCTGCAATATTAGGTGAAGACTTTGGTATCCAATACTTGGATCCACATTTGTTAGCTTTGGGAACCCATTGGCACAAGTTCATATCAACTAGTTTTCTAATCTGACAATGATTAGAAACGTGTCCATTCAAACCACAATAATGACATAAAGAATTAACATTAGTGCTATGTGTAGTAGTATGAGAATGTGTAGTAGTGTGATATGATGTGCGTGGATACTTGTAATAGAAAGCATGGTTGTGTGAAGCTTTAGCTTTGCTTGCTTCCTTTCTAAAAGATCTGACGTGTGTGACTTTGTGATGTGCTAAGTGTCCTGTGTTAGACTGAGTCGTAGGTTGTACTACCTGCTTTCCCAGTCTAATCTCTAACTTTTTAGAGTTAGCACAGATCTCATCATACTTAGCAGAAAGAGCATCAATTCTACATAAAGCAATAAAATACTTCTTCTTTTCTGATTCTAATTCCTCCTTAAGTTTAGCATTTTCTTGAGTGCTTTTCTCAATGCAATCAAGTGCCTCATGCAATCTAAACTTCAGTATGGAAATCTCAGTAGAATTATCAGAAGTAGAAGTATCTCTAACATCATTCAATAAGCAAGTAAGCTTTTCAATCTCACGCTTATAGGATAGAATATCCTTTCTAGCTTGCTTATATTTATCTAATACTTTCTTGTGTTCTTCTAACAGATCACTGAAAGCATCAGATAAATCATCATAAGAAAATTCACTCTCTCCAGAAAAAGAATTATTTTGTACCTCGTTTGATAATGCCATTGAGCATAAATTTGCATCCACTACACCAAAACAGTCAATTCGTAACACAATTTTTTTTATAATTACTAACGGTTATTACCGTGACAGTCTTGTAACGATAAAAACCGTCACAATAAATAAAAAATTGTTACTAAAATTCACCATCTTGATTTTTTTCTTTTCTTATTCTCATTGACCCTAAAAATCGTTACAATGGAAAAAAATTCCCTGCACTCATTTTTCTTAATCGCAACATCCAAAGTGTGACAAGTGAGAAAATTTCAATTCCCACACTAATTTTTCACCATTCCCTCTCCTTCCCCTCTCCATGACCTAATTCTCTCCTCCTACTCCTTCATTTCTTTTTCTCTACAAAAAATTAGGGCACCGAGCCTAAAAATTAGGGTTTGAGTTTCTAAGTCTCCGAGCTATAGCTCACCGATGTCGACAACGAAGGGGAGCGGCAACAAAGAGGAATGGCTCTGAATCGCTCAGATCGGAGGAAGTCTCCGATATGTGACAAATGAAGAAGAGATGCAACATGATCTTGTAATCTTTTGGTACTACTGCTTCTTTTATCTTTCTCAATAGAATTGTCCCTACATCAATTTTTTTATTACAACCTTTCTTTCTTCAATAAGATAGAGTCTGCAATTGGCTCGGTAGAAGCTGCTGTGGAGCAAGTTTTTTTTTTCCTTATGTAGAGAATGTTCTAGAGATGATAAAAAGCCTTTTGGTGCTTACAAATAATGAGGACTTGGTCTCACGAGCTAGGGCCATTGAGTTAGTTGGAGCCAATACTGCCTCATACTATCTGTGGGTTGGAGTTGCACATTACTCATTTGTGTGTATTAAAAAACAACATCATCTAATTTGTCTTATATCTGATGGGCTTTGCATTCGATTTCAGGGATTCTAGCAATATTTCTGAGATCTTAGATGATTGTTTCACACAGGTAAATTTTCTTTTCTAGCAGTTTTGATGTTGATTCACTCACTTTTAGGATTGGTAAACAATATATTTTGCTTGTTGTACCTCTGGCCCTTTCTTCGTGCAACCTTGATGATGGGTCCGGAGTGGATATTGACGATTGTGATTGTACTGAAAATGGATTTGGGGGTGGATGGGGTTGGGGGGAGGGTTGGGGTATCTTCATATGAAGATACATGTGTTGAGCCACAGGTTTGAAATATTAGCATATGATACAGTTGATACCATTTGTATCTGTTTGTTCCAGAAGATAAAATATCACGCTGAATTATATTCTCATACTACGTAATATTTGCTACACGTATAGAGATACATACTCTAGCTTATTTGATAGAATATTATGTTGAACTGTAAGTAAAAATTAATGCACATAAAACAATTATTGAGACGTTAAATATGAATTTCCATAGTTATCCAAATAGGTCGTGTATGAAACCTCCTCTGAGTACAAATATTTGGGAAGACAATTTACTTAAAACTGTGCATAAGAAAGCTGTACATCATTTGTACAGACAAAGGAACTTTCAGATTAGCTAGAATGCAGTAAACAAGTGACACAAATTTGACTCTAGTTCTCAATAATGGCTTACTTCTTAAATCTACACCCTGGAGTAGCACTCTTAAGGCTCGAGTCTATGATCATAAACAATGTTTGTGTTTCACGTCTCTATAATAATGCAACAAACCATGGGAATGTCTGGCAAAGGACAACGATAATCCTCGAGGGAGCATCAACACAAATAAACTAATGGACAATGCACCCTAGTGATACCATGCTATGTTTGGTGTTGGTGGAGGTGATGAGGGAGAAAGAGAGAAGGGGGGGGGGGAATAAGCCAAGTATTTCATAAATTAGTGCAAGCGATGAACATTTTCAGAAGTTAGTGGGGGCCTATGCTTTGGTACCGTCCTAGTAGATCATGTGATCCAAAGATCGCCGTTCACAAAGTGTTACACAGAAATGCCCAACACCTAATTAATTCTAAATCCAATTTTTTTTACTAGAGAAATATCCTCTAAATTAACATTACAATATACTAAAAGAACAGTGCAGATCATACTCAGTGAAGCATATAAAACCTGTGATTAGACATACTTGATTTGCTCTACGACCCAAACCCGTGAGGAAGTTGTCTGGCTTAATATTACTAATCCAAATGTTTTCCAAAGAGAAGGGACCTTCAACTAGCGCTCATGTTAGACGGCAGATGAACATCTACTACAACATTGAGACATTCCGAAATGCATCTAGGCTGTTAGCAAGTAGAGCATCAAGGCTGATACTATCGCCACCAACAGTATTCTTCAAGGATGGGGTGGCATACTCCAGTGGACCCAAGGAGTCGGGCTGCATTCAACCATATGACCGAAAGGTGATCAAATTTGACATTGAAATACTAGTAAGGTTGTTTTCATAAGACTAAAGTGCAGAAAACTATTAGGTTGTTTGCACTTTTTTTACATGGACATCATATGCACCATTTTTAGCTTCCTCTTTGTTTCATCATATGTTGATTATCTACAACCTAATTATTAGGTTATTGATTCTTTTGAACCTCAACATAACACCAATCTAACTGAGAGTCCATAGATTAATGTAAGCATCATTTCTTTTTATTTTGTTAGAATCTTAATTGAATTAATTTAAAAAATTGTGTTATGTCATGACCCCTCCTGATAACCACTTCATAGTTCCTATTGTCTACAAGGGATGACGAGATCAAATTATTTTGTGTCATGTCATGCTTTTACAACCTTATTTGCTTTTACACCCTTACCGATTGGTCTTTTTCATTCAAAATTCTCTACTAATTTGACTGGAAAAAAGACTCCCAACATCGGTATCGGATCGGAACATGCCAAACCATATTGGTATTAATTGTATCGTATCAGTATCGGCTGATACTGCAAACTATGATTGAAACTTCATATTACGTTCTCTTTTTTATAATTTCCTCACTGTATAACTATTATCAAACATAATATTATATTTTTGTACACGAGCAATTGTGGAGTTTCAACTAGCGATTTTCATAAAAGCTGCTCAAGATGCTCTTACAAGCTCTGCCTAAGTTGTTGTCGAGAGATTCATGGGGGCAACTTGCTCTCGGAAGTTTATAAGCATGTCGAAAAAACACCTAATGTTGGTTTGTCTACATTGAAGTTCATGTATATCTTTGGTTATCTGAGAGCTTATATTATGGTTTTGATTTGGATAGTCTAGTCTGAGAGGAATGTTTCCTATGGGTGGCTTTATTGGTTTGGTATATTGCAGTCATTCAAAATACTCTTAGCAAGTTGGTCATGAAAATGTTCAACGGGTAAACATCCTCTCTCTCTTTTGCTTCATCCAATTGGTGTATTGCAGTCAAATTTTTTACTTTCACTTGCATATCACATGTATTCTTCTTGGATCATAAATAATGTTATCCATTAATCTGTCATATTTTTGTAAGCACATGCCATTGAATATGTGCTACAATTTATGGGAGTAATTGGTGGGATGAGATTATATGCCTAACTCAGCCTAACAGTTGACTGGGCAAAGTTTGGCCAATTTAATTCTACTTGGATTGTTAAACAAATTCAAAGTCTTAAAACCTAAAACTTTTAGATACCAATTAAATCTGAAGCCTAGTGCCTGCGTATACATATGTATGAATTAGGTCCAACTTTCCTGTGATAGAAGCCATACATTGTACACCAACTTGACCATAAAAATCATGGAGTTGTGTTTGGATCCTATTATAGTTGAGTTCATGATTTTTCTTGTTTTCAACTATGAAGTATGAAACTCTCTATCAACTGTACTTGATGTAAACCTGAGCCAAGCCAACTTGTAATTTATTGCATCAGTTCTGAACTTGGCAAGTTGTATCTGTACCATTTGATCTTCCAGGTGCCAGATATGTTGCCCAAAGTTGTCTTGGTTATCTCTTACCTTCTTTTTCAGAAATTCTGTTTGTTGCTTGCATATTTTTCTTTTCTCCTTGCTTGCATCTTGGTGCAATGTACGAGTCAAGTATATATTCTATATGCATGAATTATCAAGATAATGTAGTAGTTTGATTAAATTTTATGCATTTTGTAATCATGTTAAGACGGACTACTTTTTAAATAAATTTCTTCACAAGTGTGCCAAGTTCGCATCTGTGTCCTGCATCTTATCTTAGTTGTCATGTATTAGAGACATAGAAACGTCTGATACGGTACATAACCTAACCATCTTCCTTTTGTGCTTCCTACATGCCATATAGTGCTTGCTAGATTGAATCACTTTGAAGGGTTGATCTTTTATAGAACTAATTCAATAGGGGCTTTAACATGAAATGGCATTTTTTAGAATGACTAAGAAATTTCTTTTTTTCTACATTGAACCAAAAAATTACTCTTCGTAAAAAATTTCCTTGAGGACAAGGGACCGATCTTAGACATTGACCCTATAGAGAATTCTCCCGTTATCATTAAGAAGGCATATGAATGCCTTATGTCTAGAGGTTCTATTTTCAGCTGCAAACTCACACAATAGTCCATTTGACTCTAGAGATCTTTTGAGAAGATTGCTCCCACGTGGATGAATGTTTCTTTTCATTCATGGATATCACTAAAAGAATACAATAGTATCACACCTTTTGTACTGGTTCTAATATACTTACTTTGGTACCTTTATATCAGGCGATGCATGGTCCTCCTCTCTATATCCTAAAAGAGGTTTTTATAGCGCTCGGAATATTGGTAGTTCTTCTTTAACCTTATAATTATTAAGCTTCATGAATACCTTGTATTTACTCATTGAACTTATAAGCACATAGTTCTATGTTTGTGCAGTTGGGCTACCTTGTTAGAAGTATTCAGATTAATGCAGTTGGAGGATGGTGTTTCATGTACGATTTTAGTGTCCCTATTGCAGTTCTTAGGGCAGTTCAAGGAAGAGGTTCACTGGAAGAATATAAAGAGAAGGTTGTTTATTACTTGGCAGAATTAAAGGGCCGTCCAGCTGGTGATAAAGCATCTGAGGTACAGATAGTAGATACTCTTGTCTCCTTGAAGGCTGCCTAATTCTGAGCAAGAACCTGAAGGTAGTGTCTTGGAAGTGTTTGAAGGAGCAAGTTTGAAGGCATTCATAATTGGAGGAGGATTGGTCCTAATATTACACTATCACAGGTAAGTACTAGTTTTTGGTTATTACATACATGGATTACTAGTGTTAGTTTATGTTAACATTGAACCAACTTGCGACATAAATTTTGGTTCTAGACATGGCAAGAAGAAAAACATTTTTCAGGGTTCAACCATCGGGATAACCTGATGAGTCTATATAACATGAGTTGTTGTGGGACTTTTACTTGATAGCTTTTTTTTCTTTAATCCTTGTTGTTCATTTTGTTTTTGTCACATTGTTTCTACTGAAGTATGGGCATAGTTGCTTAATTACTCAGTACTGAGTGCCAGTGTATCGTGGCCTTTATATAGTTTTTTCCCCTGCTCTTCTTTATCATGAATATTTATAGATATCTATAGATGGAGATGGGAAATATATGCCATGTTCAATATGATGTAGATTAACTCTTCTTACCTGGGATTTTATATTAGTTACCTGATTCCTTTGTACCTTGATATATGATATATCTAGGCACATCTTCACATGAAGCAATATTGAGGTCATAGTGATCCTTAAAGTCTAACAATTTCAGATAATTAGTTCATTATATGCACATAATTATTGAGTTGATGAGATAATACAGATTGCTATGAGAATTCACTACTAACATTATTAATGTTTCATGGGCCATGATGATTGATATTGTTCATGCAAGGGAGGCCAACTACTGTCATGCTGAGAATGTCCTTGTGAGAGAAGGCTCTAAGCCCCAAGAAGTACGTACCTAGTCAACCCATCACCCCTCCTTCCTGGTCATTCCTCCTCACTAGTCCACACTCCCTCTGATCAAAGGATAGAGGAGGAGCCATCATCATCACCTCTTGGAGAGTAGCAACAACAGTTGTTGCTATTGCTGTTGCTGTGCCATGAGAGAATCCAGATGTTGCTTCCTGATGTATAGTGAGAAATTCAGGTTCTTCATTGACGGTGATCTCAAGTTGAGTATTTGAGACAGAGGAGGGAAAGATCATTACTTCAAGTTCGATGTGTATGCGCAGGCTAACAACATGAAATACAAGGAATCAAGATGGAAGTAAGTTAGGTCTTGAAAGCATGTGAATTCTGACCATTATGTTTGTGTAGTTCAATTGAATGAATAAAAAGCTTTTTCAGCTCACCTCATGATATCTACTTTTTTGCTTCACATGTGAAGAATCATTGTTGAAACATTTATCAAGGTAATGACTAAGCACAAGTTACATTTTGATATTAGCATGTATCTTTAGATTTATATATATGCATGTGAAGAATCATTGCGGATATCATTCAACATTTTTATATAAACTTTAGGTGATGGTAATTCGATGAAACCTTCTCCATAACAAAAAAGAAAAGAAAAGAAAAAGTCATCATAGGCCATGATATGTAGCTCTACCTCCATTCTTTTGGACACTTTATTGACAACCTGTCCTGCACCTTGGAAGATATTTAAGGATTATGTAATTGTAGGTTGTATTCCAGTTAATCATTTTGGCACATTTTGTGAACTAGTAGTAGTACTGGAATACATGGGGAGGGGAGTGAGAACAAAATTGGCATCATAGGGAGGTGAGCGTGTTTTCCTGCAATCTTTGATAGGGGTTTCGTTTGTTAGAGGTTGATTATTATGACACGGACACAGTATGTGCTAGATAGAGTATTTTAGAGAGTGTGCTTAACTGTATGGTGTATAAAAGTTATGTTTTGCTCGTTAAAACAAATTTATGGTCATATTTTCTTTTTCCTTTTTCTACTTGTTTTTGGTTATGAACTTTCTGATGACAGTCCACTAGCTTTTTAGAGTAATGTTGGTAATTGTCCTCTTTATTTACACAGACCATGATCTAACGGGTCTTTCAGATCGTCCTGGCTTGTGGTTTACTGTACCTCAGATAAAGGTGTTATTATTTCTTGCAATTTTCTTTTTTGTTACTTCTATTTGTTGTCTACTAATGGTCCGTTTTGGTTTTTATTATAATAGTGTTATATGAGGCAGCTGTTAACTGGACTGCATTATTGTCATGTGAATCAAGTCCTTCATCGTGACATAAAAGGTTATTATTTAACTGTGTTCAGTGTTTTTAGGACATTCTTTATTTCTGAAGTTAGACGTGGCCATATGATGTTAAAGTTATAATGTTGTTGTTGTTGCAGGGTCCAACTTACTAATTGATAATGAAGGAAATTTGAAGCTTGCTGATTTCGGCCTTGCACGTTCATTCGCAAGTGACCACAATAGGAATTTGACAAATTGTGTGATCACTTTGTGGTATAGGTAAATGTAGCTAACGGAAGCTATAATGTTAAATTAGAAAAGAAATAATCATTCTGTTTACTGCTTTTCGAGGAATTTGCACCAGTCTTCAGATTTGATTGGTTTAGGTACGTTGATTTGATCACAGACCTCCAGAACTCTTGCTTGGAACCACAAAATATGGTCCAGCTGTTGATATGTGGTCTGTGGGCTGTATTTTTGCCGAACTTCTCTATGGGAAACCAATCTTGCCAGGAAAGAATGAGGTAAAAGATGATTCTGCATAAAAATTTGTTCTTATTTATATATGTTATACACATGGACCCTTGAAATTTGGGATCAAGGCTTGGTTTTTGTTGTGTTGTTGTTTTATGTATGTTATTTTTCATGACATGTATGTTACCTTTTGGTTTTATGGCTCTATATTTTGGTGATTGGAATCCTGTGGAAAATAAAAGGTAAAAAAGAATGGAAATATGCAAAATAAAATAAGTAAGTAAATAATTATCTACCTTTACATGGGAAAATTTTCAATGGGAGATTGTTGGTGTTGAATTTTGGCACCTTTCCCCTCTTTCACCAAAAGGAACCAATTCTTTACTGCAATTTTCTTTCTTCATTGCCTTGAAATGGTGATATCTGTATTTTGTTATGACATACCTTTTGCAACCACAAACCCATGCATAGGCAGTAGCAAAATCCTTTTCTCTACCTTTTAGGTGGGAAAACTTTCTGTGAGTGGAGAGGGGTAGTTATTTGGCACCATTTCCCTCTTTCTATTAAAAAGGAAGCTATTTTTTGCGGACTTTAATTTTTCTTCACTTACCATTGAGACAATAACTTCTTTTGTGTTCTGTGACAGATCTTTTGCAACCATAAACCATAGGATAGAGATCATATCTTCTGTGACCATAAAGGTTCGCTCTCATATAATCTACTGCAAGATGGTGTCCGTATTGTGTCTTCACCCGTATCCATGTCCGTATTGATGCGATATAGGTGACTAATATAGTACCCATTTGAAAATGTCCATATGCCGTATCCATATTGTGATCTTATCCGTATCTCTGTCTGTATTCCTGCAACATAGTACCTTTACATGAATATATAGTGTGTGGGAGGTTCAGGTTCTCAGTATTGGTTTGTATAGTGAGAACATATTCTCAATACAATGTTTTCACATTATTAATGTATGTGCTCATATCTATGAATAGTTAATATAGTTTATTTAACAAAAACGTATTATTTTGGTAAATCCTATATGTAGAAAATATTTTCAAATGCTACATTTGAAATTTTCAGTGTTCTTCTAATGGCTCTTCAAAGGTCCTTAGCTATCTTTATGTATTACATTTGTAAAATTTCCTATTTTCACAGCTGTCTGGTCCATTTGGAAACCAATCTTGTTAACCTGCTGTAGTTTCATCTTCAGTTTAATTTCCAAACTGTCTTCATATGTAAAGCATCCACAGCGACAGAGGCAACACGAGGAGAATGGCGAAGCGCCAGCAACAGAGGCAACACGAGGAGATGACGAAGCGACAAAAACTGCAGCATCCATAGCCACATGCTCGCCTCCCTCCCATTCAACAAACAGGAGACCAGCCCCATCCTCAGATCAGGCCAGGTCCCAGCCAGCCCATCCACAATCCCCAGCCCCATTCTCATTCCATTGTTGTTTTCATAAATTACAACACAAAGATGTAGAGGGAAAGTGTACCAACCTTCATGTTGTCATTGAAACCAACAATGGAATGTTTTCTTATTAAAATATTAATGTATGGATGCTATTGAACATCCTGTGGTTTAGTTGCTTATTAATCAAATATTATGTGGTTTAATTACTAATTTGAATGGTTGAATTGTTATTCGAAATTATGTGGTTTTGTTTCTAGTTTGGAATGGTTGAATTGTTATTGCAAATTATGTGGTTTAGTTACTTGCTCGGAATTGTTATTGAAAATTTCGTGGTTTAGTTATTGGTTTGGAATGGTTGAATTATTATGAAAGTGAAATATTATAAAATTGGATATGTGTTGTTTATTGTTTAGTTACCAGTTGAATGTAGTTTTTTTTTTAAATTTAAATAGTCCAATTGTAATGGTTATAACTGTGACAATTAGTGGAGAATAGTAACAAAAAAAAATAATGTAGTCACAGTAAAAATTGTGACAAAACAAACTAACTGTAACATTAATAACTGTGACAAATAGAATACTGGTCACGGTTACAACCGTCACATAAATGGACTTCTATCACAGTTATAACCGTTACCAAAATAACTATTTGTCACGGTTATAACCGTGACCAAAATAAATATTTGTAACGTTATTACCGTGACTAAATATTAACCACGCCCCACTAGTAACGGTTATTACCGTGATGAAAAATAATTATCACGGTAATAACCGTGGGTAATCGCCTATTATGGTGTAGTGATCTTTATGAGGTCTCTCTTCTTCTTCTTCTTCTTCTTCTTCTTCTTCTTCAGAATCACTTGCTTCGCTTTCACACCATATGCTCGTGCTAGTGTGCTTGTGAGACAATGATCTCCCTTCATTTGATTGTTCGTAGTGACTCTCCTTTCCAGTAGTACAATCTTCTTGGATGTGGCCTATCTTCTTGTAGTTGTCACATGCAAGATCTTCTTCGTATAAAAGATTGTGTTGTACCTTAAATCCTAATTTCATCATGTACATATTTGCATCATTAAGAAAACTATCCTTCTCTCTGGAGTTGCTAGCTTTGCTTTCATACCTGCACTCATAAGTAGCTTCAAGAACTTTCCAAATTTTATGAGATGTTGTAAAAGTAGAAATAAAATTGAATACATTTGTGTCTACAGCACAATAAATAATATGCATAGCTTTTGCATCAAGGCTAGCTAACTTCTTCTCTTCCTCCGTGTAACTATAATAGGGCTTGTTGATTATACAGGATGTGAGAATAGAAGTGATAGTGGGCTTCTTGTAGCCGGTGACAACAATTGACCATAAGTCAAAATCTAGAGACTTCAAGTAGAAGCTCATCCGTGTCTTCCAATAAGTGTAATTTGTACCATCAAATAGTGGGAGTCTATTTGAGGATTGCTCTTCAGTTGTGAAGAACATACTTTCCATATGTGATATAGTGATCTTATGTAACAGCAGTTATATAATAACAATATTACCTTGCTTTACCTGTATAATCTGCTATGATAATGAGGATTTGCTCCAAGGATGTTAAGCCAAATAATAGAGTCCTTGTTAGGATACCAATTGAAGGAGCAATTGGTATAAGCAATAATATCACTATAAGGAGCACCTGCAATAATATCTGTAGAAGGAGCACCTGCTCTGATATCTGTAGAAGGAGCACCTGCTCTCTTGATGCAGCACTCGCTCTGATACCAATTGTAGGACCGATTGTAGGAACGAGTTGTAAAGCGCAATACTCTAGAGGAGGGTGAATAGAGTAGGCAGCGGAATTTAACTATTTAAAAATGTTAGTAACAAGATCATAGATAATATATCACAGATATGTAAATAAAAAGTAGAGAGTAGAGAGCAAACGCAAACACAAGGACGTATACTGGTTTCCCTCTGTTGAGGACTAGTCCAGTCGGAAGAACTCTAGCTTCCAGTTGAATCCACTATGGAAAATCACCACAAGTTTTCATCCGAAGTTCTTGCAACTTCTACAACACGAGCTTTGATCCGAAGAACTCGACCAACTTCAATTGTGAAGAGTGTACCTTCAATCAAGCCTCTGATTACAACCGCTCTGAAACTTCTAGACCGTACCGTACTGGCAAATCGACTAGAGGATTGTAACTGGCTTGGGATTTAAAAATGAATAGCTCAGAATACTTTGGAAGAAGTAGTAGGCTTATAGAGAAGAGATATGAAAGTGAATGAGTGAATTGAAATGATTGAAATCCTTCTCTATTTATAGTTTTTCCAAAGGCAGAATTCTGGCAGAATTCGGGCAGAATTCGGGCAGAACTCGATGAGGAAATCTCGGTCAAATCCGCAACTGCAGGAGGACCAAGTTCCAGAGAATTCAAAAATCAAAACGGCCACTAACCGAACTCTGGCCAAACTCTGGCCAAATTCGGGCCGAACTCTGGCCGAATTCTCCTTGAGTTCTGTTGGAATTCTGTCAGGGTTTTTACAAATTGGTTTTGGGCTTTTTGAAAAGTCAGGCAGTTAGGAACTAGTTTGGGCTTTTGTAAATGGGCTTGTTTTCAAAATGAAAGGGTATTTTGAAAACGTTTCTTGGGTAGCCTAT
>JANAVB010017196.1:2065728-2288228 GCA_029216955.1 Iris pallida | reverse complement strand
GAGTCTCTCAAAAACTCAAACCCTAATGATTTCTCCTCGATCCCAGACCCCCAGTGCGCTGGTGAAAACGGCAGCAGCAGTAATGGCAGATTTCGGTGGATTTCTCGACAACATTGCTCCCTCGATAATCTACTATTTTATGAACCGTTTGTTGAGGTACGATCACAACCTAACCTACTTCATAACCCATCAAGTCAAATTAGTTAGAATGCTTTAGATTATCTTGAAAGTCTGTCCAAACATCGAAGAAAACTGTCTTGTAAACAGGGGATTTTATAGTTCGAACGCCTGTTTTGGGAGACTGTTTCTAGTCGATCCATTATCGAATAAGGCATGTCACGCCCCGACCCGGAAAATCGCTCGTCCTCGCTAGATTTTACCCGAATCATCATCCTCGCTGGGGCGTGATGCCGCACGAGCCTGGAGTTACGCTCGTTCAAGGCAAGATAATAGGTTCACACAGAACTATCTCAATTTGATAACATAAGCAGCGAAAGGAAAACAGAGTATACAACAAGAATCTCTTTTATTCATAATGAACTGAAGGTTACAAAGGCACTGAACAGCCCAACATATATGCCAATTGGCTACAACGCTCATGATCTCTCTAGCTCACAAAGGATTACATTATTCCATACATTACGTCTCTTTATAGCCACCAAGTCGTCTTCGGCCGAACATCTCCATGTCGCAAGTCCGAACGCATATGCGGAAGCTCCTCTTGAACGCCAAGGACTCCATGCCTCGGCACGTCCAAGCTAAGCTCCGTCCCGAACCGATCATAACCTGAGCCTGCACATAAACTAGTGGGGGATTAGTGCTTTCGTCCTCGCTTCGCACTGATCAAGACCCGCTCGTACCCAAACCAAACACTAAGTCATTTGAGTGAAACATGCATCTTAATTTATGATCTTTCTATTTAGCCTTAGGATCAGTTTTATAGCAACATTCTCTTATCATATAGCAACATATCGTAAATGTGTCCCACATCGTGTTCCTGCAGCAGATACAGTTAGACATAATCTGATACATAAACATAGTGTTCGTGCTCATCCCGTCCCATTTTCCTTAGCCTGCAGTGGTTAGAACTTAACATGAGCAAACATATGATTCGTACAACCGACCAATTCATAAACGTAAACATATGCATAATGGATGGCAGGCCCTGCCTGCACCCAGCTCTCATCTCAGCCCACCGGCCCTATCTACATGAAGGTCACGGTGTTTCGTACCGTAATGGACTTGGCATCTCATATGTGTAAGCCTACGATCACTTCAATAAGGGTTGCTAGCCCAGTATCCGAAGGATCCCAAACTTACGGATATCATAGCTTATCACAGCACTGGACGGTCGCAATCCGTCCGAATGTTGTGCACCATAAATACCACACATAATTCCCTCCTAGGCCGAACGGTCCCGGCGCCCCGGCGTAACCGTTCGAGGGAAGCCGTACCCGTGCACGGGCCATCCGAGTCCATTGACCATGCAATACGTATCATAGCATACAAGTCATAACATTCCAACCAAATCCTCCATCGCATAAACATAGTCTCGATCCATAAACGGTTTCCCGTGCCATAAACATAATCCACCATTCATATGGGGAGCTCCGTCGGCATTATGCCCCAACACATCCATATTGATGTACGATGCCCAACGGCTTAGTCATCTCATACTCATATTCAACGCATCCCGTTCATAATGTTATTCGCATAGCCTACTTCCGTATTTACTTAGTCATTTCCTGGCTTCCGTGCGCGAGGGCACGCTCAACGCCATAATCAATGTTCTACGCCTAGTGTTCCATGTTCTCGGAGCCGTGCACATGATGTACATCTCAATATCGTCTTTCAATGTTCTACCATCATTGCCCTACCGCGACTCGTACACTTGATGCACGTCGCTTCAATTGTTCGATTGTTCAATGTTCTACCTTAGTGTTCAACGCATACTTAGACACTTAATCGTCGAGCCACGCTCGCTAACTCGATAACATCTTACGCATACCATAACATATTTTATTAGATATGAAGGAATAGGAAGAGAGAGTCAAGAACCCGTCCACCTTAAGCCGATACGCCTTGTTGTTTCGTCGATTGAAGCGTCTTATTTCCATAACTCGATCGCATAGCTAACTCCTGGACTTAGCCATTCCTTTGAACTACTCGGTCGATTTGGCCTATCGCGCCCATACAACATTCCGTAATCCAGCATAAAGGCATAGCCTGCACACCAGATCAACTAACATCAGCACTTGCTCAAACGAGACTTATCCTTTGCATCGATTTGATTCATAGATTCCAACCGACTCAAAGCTTACCTTTGGCCAACGTAACTCTCGCATCGATACTTCATCGGGTCAACGCAAACTCTTCGAGTCAACGACTCATCATAATGCACCGAGCGGAGCGGGGCATTACAAGGCAAACCCCCTGAAAGGCCTTCTAGATAACCTATAGAACATTAAAACCTATTTTGCGGTTTCTGTTTTCATAGAATATACGCAAAGTTATCTATCTGCAAACATCAAGAAAAACTATGTAATTCTGTTTTAGAAAACTAGAAAAATTGTCCGATACGACATGCGTCCTGCCAATCTGGGCGACAGGTTGCGAACCGAAAGCATCGAAAGGTGCGTAACGGCTTCGTGGACGTGTGGGCTTTGACGAAATTCAAATTGGTCGCGTGCGCGTGACGAATTTGATGCGTATCCGTCGAAATTCACCGTATCGGCCTCTGTGCAAACTTCCCAATTACTTTATGCACGCTCGTCAGATCGAGACAAAACTTGCGCAAACAGGACAGTATCATTTTTTTGGTCCTGTATGCCAAGTTTGGTCCGATTCTGAGACAGTTGATCGGATCACCGTTTTGTGGGCCCTACGGTTCGACTCAACGGGTGATTTTGTGCACGGCCCACCGAAATCCAACTTTGGACATACGGTTGGGTTCCTATCGAAAAATTAGACCTGTTGACATATAGTTTGACGACTTTAGAGACCATAGACCCTGGCACTCTTTTCGGTGCAAAGCGGGTCCAACGACGGATATTATTTTGCCCAAAATTACCGTTTTGCCCTTGTATCCAGAATTGGACTTAAGGACAGGCAATCCAAGCTAATTTGACTATTCTGAGAATGTTGGCGATGTCTATTTCAGCTTTTGGAGACAATTGTGGATTTTGGACTTTATGGCGTACCTGTTGATGGTATTTTATTGGTTCTTCGCGCTGCCACCAGGCAAGTATACCTTGTCTTCCTCTACAGTTTATTTTCTTGCTTATAGTACACCTGTTGTAGTATGTTATCTTTAGGTACCTTAGTTGTTATAGATTTATATAATACAGCATTTACCAGTTTATTGTCTTACTTGTATATCAGTATTTCATGACTTGATAGTATAGTTATACCAGGCTTGTTTACGTCATGGATCATGCTAGAGTTGTCCTTACCTATGTCATGACTATGTCTGAGTGAACTGCTATTCCTTTGTCTTTCCCACGACCTGCGAGTCCACACACGGGGCGAGGGTTGTCCGTTTGCACCTGCGAGTCCACACACGGGACGAGGGTGACTTATCTTGAAACTGTCCCGCGAATCCACATTCGGGGCGAGGGTTGGTATTCCATTGATCTTCCAGCAGTTCATTTATACATACTTGATCCCGTATCCGTGTTCATAGCTACCTGTCAGTAGCCACATGTCAGTCTCATGTCTAGTTCCTGTTTATACCCTAGTTATATTATTGCATGATTAAACTGTTAGATAGGCATATTTTATGTATCTTGCTAGTCCTCTGAGGACCTGATGATCTCTTCAGGTTTAGCGACTACATGGAGTTAGTTAGCAGAGCAGGATGATAGAGGATTGCGATGTATGATATAGGTATTTGCTTGTGATATTTCTTTATTATATTCTCGTGCTTTATATTCCATACCATGATATACTCTGCTTATTTATAGACTCATATCATTCTTGGAGTCTAATCGGACAATATGCTAATGGGCTGCAGACCATGACCCATAATTCTTCATTCTTGTTTATATGATTCTTGTGGATTGAGATATAGTTTAGATTAGACATGATACCATATTCTGGACAGCTTATACGTACTCGAGTCGGGCTGGAGTCCGCTCGATACATAGATGGCTTGCTCACGAGCTCGCGCCCGAAAAGCGGTTGCGGGTCGTGACAAGTGTCGTATCCTGTGTCAACCCCGAGCAGCAGGGCACTGAACCAAGCCAGTGCACAGCGTGTCCAACATGAATTTGGACACGACAAGGACACTGATTCGTGCTCAGTCAAGCATGAAATCAATATGTATATATAGTACAACAAATCTCTTCAAACACTTTTCAAAAATATCAATTTTTAACCCTTTGTGGCATTTTAACAAACACACAGCAGTACAAACTGATACGTGTCCGATACGGACACGAAATTGACACGACTCGACACCAAACCTATGCTAGCAGCTAGAGGACTCCTAGGGCTATGTACTCATGCAAAGAAATTGAAATTTAATGGTGATTGTGAGGGTTTACCTATTGGTTGAGCTTTCAATGAAAAAGCTTCAAAAAGAGGAAATCTCCTTGCTAGCCAAAATCTCCAAATTGATTTAAACCTGAGATTTATCTCCATGAACATAAAGTAGGGATTGATTAGAACCTAATGCAAAAGATTTGAGCCAAAAAAGGACTTGAAATGAGAAAGTTATGGATTGGGGAAGATGGCTCTTTACCTCTTTCTTCAAAACTTGGAAAATTAATAAAAGAGGCAAGAACAAGGAAGAGATTATTTATAGTGAAGGGGGGAGCCCTAGTGGCTGGTCATAAAGTAAAAAATTAGGATTAGGGTTTAGTCTAATGGGCTATGGGCCTAATTGCACTAGTCATGGAATTAAAATCATAAGTCATGAAATTAATGCACCTATTCTATTCCTCCTATTTGAAACTAGATTCTAATGGCTAGGATGAGGTTAACTTAAGTTAGACTAGGGTCACACCATTGTCTACCAAGTAATCATAACTAGGGTTAGCTTCTAGGTTAGTCTCTTAAGTCACAGCTAGTCAAAAGTCAAAATTAACAATCACCAATGCAATAAATCATAAAATAATTCAAAGAGGCCAAATGAACAAAATATCCTCATGCTCAAAAGTAAAAATAAATTATCCTAATGACATGGTTAGGCTTTAGGTCAGACAGTCTCTCAGGTTACACTAGCAAGGCATCAAAATCACAAGCTATGACTTAAAACAGTTTTAAATTGATTAAAAATTACCAAAAATTATAATGTAATTTAAATGCAATAAATAATAATTATAAATACAAAATTTCAAAAATACCCTTATTTCAGAAACTGGGTGTTACATGAACCCAATGGAACTGTCCGTGCCATCAACAGAGGTCCCCTTGTGTAGTTGTTACACCGAAGTTACAGTTCGTGCCACATTGATCATTATAGTACACCATGCGTCCTACCAGGCAAGACACCTTGCCATTTGCTGTTTATTTATTTTAGCTCATATTTCATACATTATTCATTATTTTCTTTATGCAAAATAAATTGTGATACATGGCATAACCTGTTAGAACTTACTGTTCAGTTGTATTTCCTGCTATGTATTATTTTTCTTACACATTAACCCTAGATTTAAGGGACCACCTTGTATGTTGCATTCATTGGCCTTGACACATTGTACCACGAAGTTGTATGTCGCATGTAGAACACGGACATGCGTGACTGGTTGGCCACCGGTACGTATAAGTCGTGCGATAGGAATAACCGCTAATAGAGGTTGCAATACTTAGTTTGACTTAGCGGTTAATAGAGGTTCTATGTTATGGATACAACATAATAGGCATTGGGTGGGAAGAACAGCTCCTTAATGTATGGGTCATATATGCACTGTCCTGATTGCCGGTTATCTCCAGTGGGAGATACGGTCCTAATTCCTGATATTCCTGATCTGGCCCATGCGTCAAAGGTTTGTTCTTTATTTCATATTCACTATAGTACGGTTAGGTACCCTATTGCATGCACCCCCTATTTATTTGAGCAATATTTATTCAGTTTATATGGCATGATATTATGTGTCTTGTTACGTTCCTCCGAGGACCTGGTTATCTCGCCAGGTGTGTGCTCTTGTCTTTCGCAGGTGTTCTAGCTCTAGCCGTGACCATCTCTATTTCTTCGAGGATGATTGCACTCGGATCGTCTTCGCTTCGCTCGCCAAATTTATTTTATTTTCCATGTATTTTTCTTTTACTTGTTGTTATTGGATTTGTCTTTGCCCAACATATTGTATCAAGACAATTCATTATCATTATATGATATCTTTTATTCTTATATTTTGTGGATGAGATTAGTTAGTTGTGGTTTACTGCATTTTACAGCTTCTATATCCATACGAAGCCTATGTACTTCGTATGAATACAACTTGCATGTCTACGTTCCTAGTCCTACGTATTTTGGGACTGGGGCGTTATATGTTTTTGTGGTGGCCCATGCAGGTCTAGATAAATTGTTTGGTTACTTTACCGTACCAAGCAAGCCTGCGAATAGGATTAGAAGTCTAGGATCTCATCCACATACTTGACCTCTTTCCTCGATTCCATATTCGAACTACCGTTCGACTCATCGATTGCATCTTGCTTGATTTCTCCTATCATTATTCGTATCTTCCTTTCGTGCTTGCTAGAGATTGACCTTATTAGTTAGATGTCCCAAAACACCCTTAGCTTAATTCTTTAAGTTGGGTAGAATACCCCACGACCTGACACACCCTTGACCATTAAGGGAATACAAATAGTATTATCTAGACCATAGAGACTAGAGGAATTTAACTCATTTGGTCAACCAAGCCTTGGTCAATAAAACCGTAGAATGATAGTATAGGAATAAACAAGACTTAGATTCTTATGACTCTTAGACTATTCATATTTTTTCTTTGTTTCAATCTTAATCTCGTGCCTATATTTTTACTATCAAGACTAATGATGCTAATGTAGCCTAGTTTTTGCAAGCTCAATTCTTTATCAAGCTTATTCATGACATATGTTATTGGAGGCCTCCACTAACAGATTGTCTACTCAGAACCGGTGCATGATGGTCTGATCAACCTAGTGCACTTTGGTTCGCTTCTATATATCGTTCTACGTGGATGGGGATGTAGCTAAACTTGTCCTCTAGAGTCCCATCTGCGACTGCCTTGGCAACTCTTTTTAAAAAAAAATTTCGGTCGTCCTTGAACCACGTATTCGTACTCGATAATAACGTCTTTTGAACTCCTTATTGCTTTTGCCTTCACCTATTTTAAAAGGACGAAGGTGTTATACTAGAACTTCCTCTAACTGTCCTATCACCATTACCACCCAATTTAACTATATCTTTGTCTTGAACTACTCGACCTTTCCCTCGACCCTAAATCTACAATCTTGACTTTCTAATCACTTGAATTTAAGAGTGATTACAATCGTCTCTTAATCATATCCTCAACCTAGACTACGACCATATAAACTTTTTTAAGGAACCCTTCTATCTACCGTTGTGCCTTCTCATCCCCTACAAATTCTTAATTTCGAGGACGAAATTCTTTTAAGTTGGGTAGGATGTAAAACCCCTAAATTTTTACTATTTTTAAAAAAATTAAAATTGGTACTGATTATTTTTTTTATTTTGTATTGTACGTCGCGTAGTTGCATTGTACGTCGTGCGCAAAATTTTGTTTTTCGTAATTGCTCGACGAGTACGAATATGTGCGAGCGTACATATTTTAAAAAAAACATTTTGTTCTATTTTTTTATAGTTTCAAATAATAGATATAATAATTAGTTTTGCTATCATTTCTAAGTTTGTATTTTTACTTCATTTCTAAAAGTTATTAATAATAAATAATATCTTTTTTCGTGCATACATATATATATCATAAATATTTATTAGTTTATTTTTAAATAATAATATAATTTTCAAAATTAATTATTATTATAATTTTTGTGTTCATAAAAATATATTTTAAATTGGTTGATATTTGTTTAAATTAATTATGATGAGTTACAAATTTGAATTTATGGATTTAGTATCTGTTTCACTTAACAAAATGCCTAAAATTGGCTTTTGAAAGAAAACTAGAAAAAAGTACAAAAGTACAAATTGTTCTGGGAAGTATTGCTATGGAAGTCTGATCTGAGAGCGATCACTTTGTTCCTTGGACCATACGATGATGATGAAGAAAACTGCTTGAAGAAGACGAACAATCGGAAGAACTAAGTCACCAGAAAGGTATCGAGCAACGGCACTGATGGCACAGTAGAATGCTTTCCTGCTTTGCTTCACCCTGTTCTTGAGAAAAAGTTGAAGAAATGCTTCTGGGAATATCACTCTGAAAGTATGAGTTTTCTCAGAATCTCTTCTCCTGTCTCTCTATTGATCTCTTGATGATGTCTGTATTAAAAATAAGTCTATTTATAGACTAGATCCTTTGTACGTAAAAAACAACAAAGTTGGATCTCTACGCGAGTAACTGTCACCCACGATGAAAATCATCCTCTACGCATGATGACACGTGTCCCATATAGAGTTTTGATCTCTACGCATGGTGATACGTGCCCCACTACTTCAATAAAAATAGGGAGAGCACGTACACACGTTCCTCTATAAGTGTGGCATGAAAGACACGTAAGCAGACCACGTTCTCGAGTAACCAGAAAAGATCGGGCGTAGAAATGACCCAAAATATACTTCCTGCGTAAAGTAGCAGACTAGGCGTAAAATAGTCCAAAATAAACTTCCCGCGTAAAGTGGCTAAAAATAGCCTTGAGTGTAAAATTAGCTCAAATAAACTTTACGCACACAACAGCCTTGAGCGTAAAAGCTCGAATAGCTTTCGTGCGTAAAAGAAGCAATCTCTTGAGCGTAAAGTAGCCCATCTGCACACTAAACGACAGTATTGGGTTTAGTGTAAATAAAATCCTCTCGGCTTCTGTGCAATCCTGCTGTCAGAAAATCATTGTGTCAGAACAAGAATCACACACATTAAATGCAGCCTGACAGCCTGTCCTCCGCGTAAAGTTCAGCGGATAGCTCTCGCATAAAGTAGCTCGCGTAGAAAGTAGCTCGCGTAGAGAGTAGCTCGCATAGAGTTTTATTCTGTTTGATTTGTGTAAAGTTCTCAACTTCTTTGACTTAGTCCATGAAGCACTTTTTACGCTCCTACAAGACCCCCTTCAAAGTTTTCAAATATTTTCAAAATTTGAAATACTTTGAACAGAAGCGTAAAATCTGGGATGTTCAACAGTCAGCGTAAAATTCAGGATACTCAACGGTCAACAGTCAGCGTAAAAGTCGAGATATCCAACCGTCAGCGTAAATTTCGGGAATTTGAACCGATTCAAAATTTCTCTATAAATAGAGCTTTTCGAGTACATAGAGAACTTTACTCGTCTCTTGAAATCTCGAACTTCTTTATTCTCTCTCTTTCTTCGAAATTTCGATCCGAATCCATGGCCCCCAAGAGCAAGACCGCCGCCGGTAGCAAGGGCAAGAAGCTCGCAGCCGATTCATCGTCGGTCGACCGCACAAAAACCACCGTCCCATCATCAGCGACGCCCCAACTGAGCAACCCCGCCGTAGCTCCGGCAATGAAAGGTAGAGCACTAAACTTCGGTCGCGAATTCGCCGGAGAAGAAGACTCGAGCTTTTCACTTCACGCACACGTTATACGTGTCAGCATAAAAACTGAGATAACAAAATACGCCCACGTTATACGTGTCAGCATAAAATTAAAAACATACGTCCACGTCTATACGTGTCAGCGTAAAATCAAAATACGCTCACATCAATATGTGCCATCGTAAAAATCAAAATACGCTCACGTCTATACGTGCCAGCGTAAAATTCAAAATACGCTCACGTCAACACGTGCCATCGTAAAAATCAAAATACGCTCACGTCAATACGTGCCAGCGTAAAAACTAAATACGCTCACGTCTATACGTGCCAGCATAAAAATCAAAATACGCTCACGTCAATACGGGCCAACGTAAAAACAAAATACGCGCACGTCTATACGTGCCAGCGTAAAATTTCACAAGTGAAAAGACTTTGCGTAAAACAAAGAATTTTTACACTTTAAAAGTTTTCATCAACTTTAACAAGCGTAAAATTTGCATAGTCAAAGTCTTTAATATTTATGCGTAAAACTCAGACCAAATCATCTGCGTAAAAATATCAAATTAGATTTTTACTAACTTAATTTTTCTTTTTCTTTTGGCAGTGGATTTGCAAATTCACCCACTTGCAGAAATATTTGGCTCGCCAGCTGGTATGGTGGGTTCAAACTACTTGGAGAATTTATCCCACGTGGAGTTTTCCTAGTCGAATCCGGAATATCCTGCAGAGAGAGCACAGCTGATAGCTGCTCAAGGGGATAGAATGCTGCTGTCCATGATAGATGGGGAAATGTTGGTATCACTAGATGACCAACAATTTTTGAAGCCAGCCTTCTTATTCGGGGATGCGATAGACTTCAAATCACAAACACACCCGAAAAAAGAGGCTTGGGTGTTCAAGTTTGGGGAGAGGGCGATGTATCTCCCCAACATGGATAGGGATTATCCCCTATCGATATTTGTCCCTGCCATCCATCCCCGACAGATGCTATGGAACCTGACTCCCAGCAGTCATGGTAGGCCGGGCAAAATCATCTTCAAGAGGGATGGAGCCAACGATATGGGGTATCACGTCAGTGTTCCCAGTGGTGGTGTTGTCCCTTTCTCTGGTTTATTACCTGGGTTCACACCAAGTGAAGATTCTGCTCTGATTCAGCCAGTGCAGACCCAAATGTTTATAAATAAGTTCATAAGGGCTGCAGTATTATATCCTCAGGCCAACCCTAGGCTACCAGGGTGGCTGTCACCTTATAACAAGAACTGGATCCAGCTCAGTGCTTGGATGATGAAGAACTTCAAGGCAGACTTGGAAGCCATTGGTCTGTATGAAGCGGTAGCCTCTACGAACCAAGGTATACCGATAAATAGTAACCTATTCTTGGCTCTGATGGAGTTTTATATAAGTTCAACAGGAACTTTTACAACTCCACTAGGTGAGATGGGTCTCGCCCTACATGAGATGCAATTCATCCCGGCAGTACGTTTGGTGTTTAAGGCCAGAATTAACCTGCTATCGGCAATGGTGTGCCGAATAAACGCAGGTTTACGGACTTTCGGTGAGGAACTAATCAATAATGCCCCTCACCGAAAGGATTTTCCTGGGGTAGAGATGCCCTACACTTATTTGATGGGCTAGTTACTGCATCATAATTGCAGTTTGTTGCTACCGGGCCCTGGAGATAATATGGAGGTCTTCCTCCAAAAATTCAACAAAGCCACATGGATAGCAACTACCGTGGCAGACACCCGAGCAGTGCTGAACTATTCCCATGGATAGAAATTCTTCTATACAAGACCACCAGTTCCAGCCGGCTGCCTCGGCGTACAGTTTGAAGATAAAATAGAAGGGAGGACTTCGTTGCCTGTGCCAGTTCTCAAATGGCTACAATGCATCAGACCCTCACATCTGATGTACAGGAATGAAGACAGCTGTGCGTTCGAACCATATCTACCAAGTCGATTTGCTCGCCAGTTTGGATATACCAACTTCATGTTGGAAATCCCTCCACTAGCTTCTACCATCATGGAAAGCTAATTGATGGTGCGAGAGCCTGGAGATATTTTAGTACCGCTTGTACCGGTGCTAAATTCAGAGTATCGACTGCTACCAGCATGACCGAGCTACGTATACTTCATACGTACGCTCGCTTTTATGCATCAATCCGCTCCTTTGTCCATGGCTACAACCTGAAAGGGAGTCTAAGATGGCCCAGGAAAGGAAATATTGAAGAGCCAGTCAGGGTATTTCCAGACATACCCGATGATGCTGCTATTCCAGATGAGTATCTGGAAGTCATTCCTACGGGTGCTGGGGATATAGCTGTGGGACCAATCATTATTGGCAAGACCCGAAAACGGAAGCAAGGTGCAGCTGCTACTCTTCCAGAGAAGATACTCCCTGAGAAGAAGAAGAAGGTTACCGTTAAAGGGCCTTCTAGACCAAGAGCCGCTACCGCAGAAAGTGGCACTCCGGTCGAGGAGCCGCAACATCTGGCATCTTCTTCAGCTCACCCTGGAGAAGGATCTTCGGCATCTCAACCAACAGCATCAACAGAAGCTGCTGGAGTCCTATCTCCGGGACGCCTCAGCTCATCACTTCACCTGTCTTTGCCACCAAAGGCACAAGCTACTGAGGAGGCTGCCCTTACACATACTGTTGATCGAGAGATCATCCCATCAGATGAACCAACAATTACTTTTGATGATGATGACTGGGATGGGGACTACGACTCGTACCTGGCACGTTCTGCACCTACTCCAGGTAGATATAAATTGCATAAAATCTATACAAGATTATGTATTATGATTTTGTATATTAAACTTATTTTGCGTAATTTTTGTAGGCATCATCATTGCAACAACGCCTGTGGCTCCTCCTCCTCCTCAAGAAGATATTTATGAGGAAAACGCGGAGTCTGAGAAAGAAGATTCTTTTTCAGAAAAAGAAGATGCTCAAGAAGAATATCCTCCATCTATGGAGGTACAACAAGAGCCCGAAGTGCAGGCTCAGCCAGAATTGTCTCCTCCTGCTGAGGGCAGGGATAAAGAACAAACTGCAGTAGAACCTACTGTAGATGATGAAGAGGCTGCTGAGGAAAAAATAGACTTCAACGAAGAACCAGTTGTAGAAGGACCCATTACAACTGAAATACTTGAAGAACCTGCAGAGCCGGTAGCCGAAGAAGGTGATGAAGACATAGTCAAATCATCAACTGAAGCTGGGGATGTTGTAATAGCATCCTCTACTATGGCTACTGATCTAGCACAGGTTCCTGAAGAGACAATGCCCGAACCGGAGTCAGCTGCCATAACTACCATTCTACCAGCACCAATCACCGCCACCGAAACTCAAGTAGTTTCGACTCCAGAAACGGCTAGAGTAACAAGTACTGAAGATACTATTCCTGAAGCTTCTGGAAATCAGTTGGCCATGGTAGCAGTGACAACAATAGCTTCATCTCAGTCTATTACCAAAGCAACAACATCTGCTCCTACTCTTCGAAAAAAAGGTTTGGTAGAGATTGCCGCCACACCAAGCTCATACGCAGAAATAAATCTCTTAGTTGAGATTCATACTGAGACTTTCTATAAAACACTGGCAGCTCTAATCAACATGGTCCTGAAGAAGGGCCTCAATTATGAAAGCTTGAAGGCGTCTATTACTCTTACTATCAAGAACGTCGTCATGTTCAACGATGCAGCGAGAGCAGCAGCATTGGAGAAGGTCGTGGAGGAACTTGAACAGCCCATTAGAGAATATCTAAGGCTGTCAAGTGAAACCACTGAAAGTCTCATCCAAAGCGAGTATGACGCTTTATCAGCTGAATACACCGCTCGAAAGACTACTTTTAATGAAGCTCTTCATGATTACAGCATCAAGGTGGCTAAAGAAAAAGCTTTTTTGGCTGAAGCTAAGCCTCAGCTGGATATCTAGAGAGAAGCCTATAAACTTCGAATATAAAAATTCATCAATAGAATGATAGAATTCGCGAAGTCGAGGCTGAGCTGGCTCGCTTGAAGGCGGAGAGGGAGCAGTTGATCATAGCTCGGGACCAGTATCTAACTCAGAGCTCAATTTTGGAGGAACAAGTCTTCGGAGCTGAGGCTACCATCAAAACCCTTGACGAAACCAAGGATAAGATGATAGTCACTTTTGCTGGACTTTCTCATATATGCACTCCCGAAGCTCGACGCTCCGTAGCTACTAAGACTGTGATGAACTCTCGCGAAAAGCGTCTAGCAGAGCTACAAAAACTGTTAAAAGATGTATCTGCTCCGTCTTAGGCAAATAAAGAGCTTTTGTAATCTTCTATCTTTTTCATTCTGTAATGTTTACAAGAAATGAATAAAATATTTGTTTTGTGACCCTATCATTTATTTTGAAATTAAATAATAGGTATGAGATAGAAAACACTTATCAGAGGTAATAAGGACGTGACAAGTCTTTTAAACTCAATAAATTATATCTATCCAGAGGTAATATGAACATGATAGATAATGAATCTCGTTTTCTGTTTAGAGCATACGATACTATCAGAGGTAATATGAACGTGACAGATCATAACAACTCAAAGAAAAATAGATTAATATCTATTTAGAGGCCAAATGGACATGATAGATAGGAAAAAAAGTAGACTTAATATTTATTCAGAGGTCATGAGAACATGATAAATAATAAATCTCTCTTTTTAATCAGCTGTCAAGACAGAAGATCCAAAATTCTGTTTTAGGGGACAAGTAATCAGCTTAACCAAACATTGGTAGCTGGGGAATAAAGAAGAAATTCAGACATAATATTTCTTCAAGAATTTGCATTGATCGGCATCATGAGCAGATCTTCATTAGGTTTAGACAACCTATAGGCACCATTGGAGAAGACTGTTTCGACTACATAAGGACCTTCCCATTTTGCTTGGAATTTTCCTTTGCTCTTATGAGTCATCACCATCGGTCTTCGAACAGCTAGAACTAGCTCACCAACTTTAAATACCCCCTCTTTAACTTTACGATTGAAAGTTCGATATATGCGGGCTTGATATAGCTCAATGTGCTGTTGCGCTTGAAGACGCTTCTCGTCCAATCCTTCGAGTTCTTGGAGTCGTAAGCGATCATTATTCTCTGTAGTTAGCTCATTAACAATGGCTATTCTAAGAGATAGAATCTAGATTTCTAATGGAAGAACAGCCTCACATCCGTAAACCAGTAAAAATGGTGTAAAACCAGTAGGAGTTCGGACTGTCGTTCGGTAAGCCCATAAACATTCTCTAAGTTTCTCATTCCAATCACGTTTATTAGAAGATACAAAATTTTTGAGAAGTTAATGATTGTCTTGTTGAAAGCCTCAGCCAAACCATTAGCAGCTGGATTATATGACGTAGAAGCCAGATTTTGGATCCGATTCTTGTCACAGAATCGATAAAATGCCTGACTGGCAACTTGTGGTCCATTGTCATGAATTATCCGTCGGGAAATCCCAAAACGATAAATGACATGGTGTTTAATGAAACTAATCACATTTGATGTTTTCACTTCAACAAGGGGAATCGCTTCCGCTCATTTAGAGAAATAATCCGTTATGGCTAGGATAAACTGATGTCCCTTGACAGAAGGAGGGTTAATCGGACCAATAATATCTATGCCCCAAGCTTCAAAAGGCCAAGAGGCTGCTGTAGGATGTAAGAATTCAGATGGTTGATGAATGAAATCAGCATAAATCTGACACGCTTTACATCGTCTGGCATAATCCACAGCATCTGATATCATGGAAGGCCAATAATACCCCATTCTTCGAATGCGGTCCTACAATTTTGGACCCAGTTGATGGGCACCACAAACACCATCATGAGCTTCACGGAGTGTTTGCTTAGCTTCACTCTCAGAGAGACAACGTAGTAAAAGTTTGTCATAAGAACGACGATATAACATATGTAAGGAAGAATCATAGTAGAATCGAAATGATCGTCTCTTGATTGATGCAACTTCTTTTGGATCTTCAGGTAAAATCCCATGGACTGCATAATCAATGAATGGACTTCTCCAATCCCTTTGTTGAGAACTTGATTCTATAGTATAACTCTGTTCAATATGCAAGTTATTCTTTATACAGAATAAGTCTCGATCCAACAAAGTGATGGTATTTTGTCTTCTAATTGGAACAGCTAAGTCTACAGTTAAACTAGCAAGAGCATCAGCTTCCAAATTTTGAGAATGTGGTACGAATTCGATAAAGAATCCTTTGAATGAAAGGACCAATTCGATTACCACTTGATGATAAGAAATGAGGTCAGGATTTCTGACTTCATATGTCCCTCTGACCTGATTAACAATCAGTTGAGAATCTCCATAAGCTTCTAGGAACTCGATGTCCAATTCTTTTGCTATTTAAAGACCAATCAACAGAGCATTATATTCTACCACATTGTTGGAGCATGGTTCATTAAGAGAATAAGCACGGTATATGACCATTTTATCAGGAGAGACCAAGACGATGCCTACTCCGGAGACAATATTACCTTTAGGTCCAACCCGCGATGCCCCATCAAAATACAGTTGCCAAATGTCATCCTTCAAAGTCATGTTACAATCCACAACTTCATCTGGAATGTCCTTATATAGCTTCGATGTTTCAGATATAGGGTTAGCTGCTAAGAAATCAGCTAATGCTTGACCCTTTACTGATTTTTGAGGTACATAAACCATATCATAAGGAGTAAGCAACATCGCCCAGGTGGCTATCCTGGAGTTAAGAATGCTTGATTTTCTCATCAATACCCGAATATGATTTATTCTGGAGATGACATGAATAGTCTGTCCTAACACATAATGTCGTGTCTTTTGAACAGCAAAAACTAAGGCCAGACATTCCTTCTCCACAGAAGTATACCTGTGTTCAGCTCCAACCATCATTCGGCTAAGATAATAAATTACATGTTTATAACCTTTATCACTTTTCTGTGCAAGAAGAGCACCAAGTGAATGATCCAAGGCTCGAACATAGAGCAAAAATGGTCTTCCTACCACTGGAGGTACCAAAATATGTGGATTTGTAAGGTATTTCTTGATGCCATTAAAGGCTTTTTGATATGCTTCATCCCAAACAAATGATACACCTTTCTTTAATAGATGAGAGAAAGGTTGGCATCTCCCAGAAAGATTGGATATAAATCTCCTGATATAAGCAATGCGACCTTGGAAGCCACGAAGTTCTTTTAGATTACGTGGAGGATGCATTTCAAGAATCGCTTTGATTTTGTCAGGATCGACATGGATACCTTGAGAAGTGATGACAAATCCCAAAAACCTGCCATTGAAGACCCCTAAGAAAGACTTACTGGGATTCATCTTCAGTTGATGTTCACGCATCAACTCAAATACTGTCTTCAAATCTTGAATGTGATCATTTTTTGATCGACTTTTGACAGCAATGTCATCTACATAACATTCAACTATTTTTCGTAGATGTTCTTGAAAGATGTTGCTCATAGCCCGTTGATACGTAGCACCGACATTTTTGAGACCAAATGGCATAACTGTATAGCAATAAACCCCAAGGGGTGTACGAAAAACGGTATGCTTTTATCTTCTGGATGCATCTTAATTTGATTGTATCCTGAAAATCCGTCCATGAAAGACATGCGCTCAAAACCACATGTATTGTCTATCATGACATCGGTAATCGGAAGTAGAAATTTGTCTTTTGGACAAACTGCATTAAGATCCCAAAAATCTATGCAAACTCGAACTTTTCCGTTCTTCTTCATAACAGGAACAATGTTGGCAACCCAGTCTGGGTGTTGTTCTTAACGAACAAAGCCACATGTAATCAGCTTTTTGACTTATGCTTCAATTGCATCCATCATATCTGGTATAAAACGTCGCTGTTGTTGTTTTATAGGCTTAGCATTAGGAAGAATATTGACTTTATGAGTAGCTACTTTAGGATCTAGACCCGACATATCCTCATAACTCCATGCAAAGATATCAATATATTCTTTAATCAGCTGTATCAACTCTTCCTTTTCATCTTCAGAAAGATTTTTACTGATGAATATTGGCTTAGACGTAGTTCCATCTCCAACGTCAATCTGGACAATTTCATATTTCGTAGGTGGCTGTCGCTATTCGAAACGAAGCTCCCACTGAATGTCCATTTACTGTGCCCAAGGGTCATTTTCAAATGGCTCAGATTCACCATCAGTTTGAACCATGTTGACTGAAAAGACGCACTCAGATTCATCATAATAGTCTCCTCCAGAATATGAGGATTATAAAAAACTTGAAGAACATTCTTCCATATCTTCTTTGTACATGTAGAATGGATCAGATTCGATGAATTAAATTTCTTCCGAATCTGAGGATTGTGAAAAACTGGAAAAAAATTCTTCTTGTATATCCTCGTTAAACATGTGGGAAGGATCGTATCCCAAACCATGACGAGTTTTCTAGTAAAATAGATCACCACATAACGGTAACCGTCTACCTTTGCCTTGATTTAGACCTTGCATAGTCTTCAAATCATATCCCATATTCTGGATAAGAGATTGTTGACTATATTTGTTAATTCGAATTCTTCCTTTATCTTTCTCTCTGAGATCATCTGTCTGAGCAACAGGGATATTTCTAGCCAGGCCAAACACAATTTGGCGTTTGTTTTTCTTATTAGACGGAATCACAAAATAAGATTCTTCATGACGTCTATAAGTTACATAAGCTTGTGATGATGAGGCTACAGGAAGAAGATAGGGAGAAGATGTTAGGAACCTTTGAGCATAAGGTCCAACATCGACCTGAGGAGGAAAGGAATTTTTCTTATGATTAATGTATAAGGTTTCCTCTGTATTTATGTCATTTTTATATTGATGACTTTGATCATCAGAAGATAAAGTCATTCTTTCAATAAATTTGACAGCCATGTACTCCAAAAGGAAATCTTCATTGATATTAGAAAGTACAGAATGATCAATATTTACATCATTTACAATTTGACTACTACGCTTTGGATTGATCATTAACGGACCGTCATCCGTCTTCTGCGTAGGCTTGCCCAGGTTGATGATCAGTAGTGGTTCTGGCTCATTTGTACGAGAAGTACGTCCCTTGACCTTGATCATGAGAGGTTGAACTTGGTTTTTGAATAGAATCTTCACAGATTCCTCAGACGAAGCTCGAGTTCTTCCTTTGACCTTGATCACCAAAGGTTGGTCATTGACAGGTTGGGGTTGGATTCGACCTTTGACTTTAATCTTCAAAGGTTGCTCTTCCGGAGGATCTTCATTGACAGATTGATCTTCGACAGGTGATCGATCTTCGGCCATATCCGATATCTCCTTCACATGCTCCTGTTTGTAGAGTATTGAATCAGAGAAATAGGCTTCAACACCCTTAAAAGGATTGATATCTGCGAACTCAGTCTTCACAACCCCTTGAGAATCCACGTACTTGAAGCATTAGTGGAGAGTTGAAGACACAATATTATGCTCATGTATCCACGGTCTTCCAAGAAGGATGTTGTATGATACATCTGAGTTAATAACATAAAAGATCGCCATAGTTCAAAGATCACCAATTTGAATCTTCAGACGAATCTTTCCCAGTGGTTTACTCTTTCTAGAGTTGAAACCAACTATTATTGTACTAGTGTAAGTCAAATCACTAGTAGGAATCCTCAAGGGTCGTAGCATACTTTGAAGAATAATGCTAATAGAAGACCCAGGATCAATATAAATCCTGTCGATTTCAGTAGATTCAATATATCCTGTATAACACAGAGGCTTGTCGTACTTATTATGCTTTAACAGCATATCAGCTTGTGTGAAGGTAATGTTGGGAATTGCTTCCATCACAATATGACATTATGGACACGATACTGGTATATTGTCAGGACTCTTGAGTTGAGCTAAGCATGAATCAGCTTGTAGCAAAGCTTCATTCAAAGTTTTGCGGCTTTCTTTAGAAAGGCGAAGCAGCTCAAAGATCGAAAGTCTAGCCGGAGTATTAGCTAACTGGGCTAGAATATCAAACTTGTAGGGCTTCATCACCACCCCTTGATTTGAAGCAGATTTCAATGGGACGTCAAAACGAACTGCTTTATGTTTTCCTTTCTCAACCACGGATGGTTTAGCAGGAACAGGAGATGGTTGAGCTGGTAATATTTCAGCAACGTCCTCCGCTTCTTTAGAGGTTCCCTCATAATCTTTGTGGTACTCTTTTTCAGATCTCATACCAGCAAAGGTTTCTTCTTCAGACTCAGGAGAATGAAGTACCATATTACAGGTTTTGTTCTTCTTTCCCTTAGTCTTCTTCTTGCGAGAATTTTTATGAGGGACCTCAAAACCCAATCCAACAGTGGATTTTTGACTTGGAATTTGTAAAGAAAGCCGCATTCCTTTATCATAGTTCAAACCTTCTGCCTTTTGAAAGTCATAGCACATCTTTTTTATGAGATGGACTGATTGTTGACTGTACAAATGAGTGGGTAGCGGACTTTCAATAGATGGTTTAACAGAGGAAAAAAGAAACAGAAACCTCTACAACCATAGGAGAAGGAGGCATAGAAACCTCTGTAGCCACAGGAGAAGGAGAAATAGAAACCTCTGTAACCACAGGAGTAAAAATACTCGGGATAGGAGGAAAAATCCCTACAAGAGCTTTCTCATAAGCAGCAAAGACCTGTTGTGCCCTGTATAAGAGGACACTATTCATTGCTAACCATTGTCGATGAGTAAGCTTAAGTTTGGTAGGAGGAGCCAAACTTGGAGGGCATATATTCAAACCCCTCAATCTATCCTCCAAAGGAATGCCATCCCAAAGATGATCCAAATCATCATAATCTGGAGTTACAACAAGAGAAATCATATTGCAGATTTTGACTTTCCTACCTTTCTTAGATTTTGAAGTTTTACTTTCATTCTCCATTTTTGGTACTAAGTCAGGATGTACCCACATAATTTCACCATTTTTTAATGTGAGAGGCAACAATCCTTCATTTTGCTCTCTAGTAGGTGTTTTACTTAACAAAATGCCTAAAATTGGCTTTTGAAAGAAAATGAGAAATAGTACAAAAGTATAAATTGTTTCTGGGAAGTATTGCTATGGAAGTCTGATCTGAGAGCGATCACTTTGTTCCTTGGACTATACGATGATGATGAAGAAAACTGCTTGAAGAAGACGAACAATCGGAAGAACTAAGTCACCGGAAAGGTATCGAGCAATGGCACTGATGGCGCAGTCGAATGCTTTCTTGCTTTGCTTCACCCTGTTCTTGAGAAAAAGTTGAAGAAATGCTTCTGGGAATATCACTCTGGAAGTATGAGCTTTCTCAGAATCTCCTCTTCTGTCTCTATCTCCATCTCTTGATATGTAAAAATAAGTCTATTTATAGACTTGACCCTATGTGCGTAAAAAGCAACAAAATCGGGTCTCTACGCTAGTAACTGTCACCCACGATGTAAATCATCCTCTACGCACGTTGACACGTGTCCCATGTAGAGTTTTGATCTCTACGCATGGAGACACGTGTCCCACTATTTCAACAAAGTGGAGAGAGCACGTATACACGTTCCTCGATAAGTGTGGCATGAAAGCCACGTATGCAAACCACGTTCTCAAGTAGCCAGGAAAGATCGAGTGTAAAAATGACCCAAAATATGCTCCTAGCGTAAAGTGGCAAATTGGCGTAAAATAGCCCAAAATAAACTTCTTGCGTAAAGTGGCTAAAAAAATAGCCTTGAGCGTAAAAAGTAGCCCAAATAGACTTTACGCCCACAATAGCCTTGAGCATAAAAGCTCGAATAGCTATCGTGCGTAAAAGAAGCAGTTTTATTGAGCGTAAAGTAGCCCTATTTGCACAATATACGACGAGTATTGGGTTTGATAAAAAGATTTCCTCGGCTTCTGTGTAATCCTGCTGTCAGAAAATTATTATGTCAGATCAAATCACTTGCATTAAATGCGGCCTGACAGTCTGTCCTCCGACGTAAAGTCCAATGAATAGCCCTGGCGTAAAGTAGCGCGCGTAGATAGTAGCTCGTGTAGATATTAGCTCGGGTAGAGAGTAGCTCGCGTAAAGTTCTCAACTTCTTTGACTTAGTCCATAAAGCACTTTTTACGCTCCTACAAGACCCCCTTCAAAGTTTTCAAATATTTTCAAAATTTGAAATACTTTGAACAGAAGCGTAAAATTTAGGATTTCAACTGTCGGCGTAGAATTCGGGATATCCAACGGTCATCCGTATAAAAGTTGGGATATCCAACAGTCAGCGTAAAATTCGAGAATTTGAACCGATTCAAAAATTCTATAAATAGAGCTCTTTGAAGAGAGAAAAACTTTACTTGTCTTCTATAATCTCGATATCTCTTCTTCTTCTTCTGCCTCTTTCATTCTCTTGCTTTCAATCCGATGGCTCCCAAGAAGTCGTCCACCACCGGCAGCAAGGGCAAGAAGCCCATCGGTTCATCGTCGGCCGACCGCACGAAAATCCCCATCCAATCATCCACGATGCCCCAACAGAGAAACCCAGCCGTGGCTCCGGCAATGAAGGGTAAAGCCCTACTTAATCTCGGCTATGAGTTCGCCGGAGAAGAAGAAGAAAACCCGAACCTTCAGATTTCACGCCCACGTCATACGTGTCAGCGTAGAAACTGAAATAACAAAATACGCCCACGTTTATACGTGTCAGCATAAAGTTAAGAATATACGCCCACGTTTATACGTGTCAGCATAAAATTAAGAAAATACGCTCACGTCTATACGTGCCAGCGTAAAATCTAAAATACGCTCATGTCTACACATGCCAGCATAAAATTCACAATACGCTCACATCAACATGTGCCAGCGTAAAATTTAGAATATGCTCATGTCAACACATGCTAGCATAAAATTTAGAATACGCTCTTATCAACACATGCCAGCGTAAAATTTAGAATACGCTCATGTCAACACATGCCAGCGTAAAATTCATAATACGCTTACATCAACATGTGCTACCGTAAAATTTAGAATACGCTCATTTCAACACATGCCAGCGTAAAATTTATAATTCGCTCACATCAACATGTGCCAGTGTAAAATTCACAAATGAAAGACTTTGTGTAAAACAAAGACCTTTTATATTTTAAAATATTTTATCAACTTCAATAAGCGTAAAGTTTACATAGTCAAAGTTTTTAACCTTTATGTGTTAAAACTTAGACTAACTTATCTGCGTAAAAATTTCAAATTAGATTTTCACTAACTTGATTTTTTTTTCTTTTGGCAGTGGATTTGCAAATTCACCCTCTTGCAGAAGTATTTGGTTCATCAGTTGGTATGGTGGGCTTGAATTATTTGGAGAATCTGTCTCATGTAGAGTTTCCCTAATCGAATCCGAAGTACCCTGTAGAGAGAGCACAGTTGATAACTGCCCAAGGGGATAGAATTCTGCTATCCATGATTAATGGAGAATTATTGACCTCGCTGGATGGCCAACAATTTGCAAAACCAGCTTTCTTATTTGGGGATGCAATAGACTGCAAGTCTCAAACACACCCCAAGAAGGTGTCTTGGGTGTTCAAGTCTGGAGATAGAGCAATGTATCTCCCTGATATGGATAGAGATTATCCTATGTCCGTATTTATCCATGCCACCCATCTCCGACAGATGCTGTGGAATCTGACTCCCAGCAGTCACGGAAGACCAGAAAATATCATTTTCAAGAGGGAGAGAGCCAATGACATGGGCTATTACACCAGTACTCCCAATGGTGGTGTTGTTCCCTTCACCGGTCTCTTGCCAGGATTTACTCCGAGTGAAGATTCGGCTTTAATCCAACCAGTGCAGTCCCAGATGTTTATCAATAAATTCATAAGGGCTGCGGTATTATAACCCCAGACAAATCCTAGACTACCGGGATGGTTGACTCCATTTAACCAGAACTGGATCCAAATTAGTGTTTGGATCATGAAGACCTTCCAGACGGAGCTGAAAGACATCGGCCTGTATGAAGCAGTGGCCTCCACTAGTCAGGGTATACCACCGAACAGTAACTTGTTCATGGCCTTGATGGAGATATATATTAGTTCAACAGGCACCTTTGCAACCCTAAAAGGTGAAATGGGTCTCGCACTTCATGAGATGCAATTCATCTCAAAGCTTCCATTGGAGGAAGCCCCATGTGAAGAATATATTCCCTCCAACCGGGAACTTGCTGAAATCAAGGAGAAAAACCCTCAACTGGTTGAGGTATATGAAGAGTTGATGTGCCATTACATGATTTGTACTACTATACATGAGAGTGGATCTCATCTAGCATACATCAACAAGTGGACAACATATCTCTTTTTTCATAAGGATAAAATATCCAAAGATAATAAAGAAAGATTTCAGGAGAACAAGGCTCCGACTATCAACACTGGTTCGACAATCCCTGCTGATAAAATACGGGATATGATGATTGGCTACAAATTCCCGAACAAATATTTGTCCACCAAGACTGGGGAGTTTTCTACAGGAACTGAAGCTTTGAGCTTCCTCAGATATGGCAGCCAGAAAATCTCCAAGAAAGCCTTGCTGGCAGGCTTCCTTTCTCTATGGTTGAGGAGATGGGTTGTACCGGGGATCGATACAGTTGATAGAATCCACCGAAATATGATATGGCCAGTTGTACGTTTAGTGTTTAAAATCAGAATCAACCTGCTATCGGCAATGGTGTGCCGAATAAACGCAGGTCTGAGGACTTTCGGTGAGGAGCTAATTAACAACGCTCCTCATCGGAACGTATTCCCCAGGGAAGAAATAACCTATACTTACTTGATGGGCTGGCTGTTGCATCACAACTGTAGTTTATTGCCACCGGGCCCGGAAGATGATGCGAAGGTCTTCCTCCAGAAGTTCAGTAAAGCTACATGGATTGCTACGACAGCGGCAGATACCCGAGCAGTGTTGAATTATTCTTATGGTTGGAACTTTTTCTGTACCCGACCACAAGTTCCAGCTGACTGCTTCAGCGTTCAATTTGAAGATGAAGTTGAAGGAAGAACTCTATTGTCAGCACCAGTCTTCAGATGGTTACAGTGCATCAGACCCTCCCATCTGATGTACAGAAATAAAGATAGCTGTGCGTTTGAACCATATCTACCAAGTAGGTTCGCTCGCCAATTTGGGTATGACCAACTTCATGTTGGTAATCCCTCTACTAGTTTCCGTCATTATGGGAAACTGATTGATGGTGCGAGAGGTTGGAAATATTTTAGTACGGCCTGTACCGGTGCCAAATTCAAAGTATCAACCGCTACCAGCACCACAGAGCTACGTATACTTCATACGTATGCTCACTTTTATGCTTCCATTCGTTCCTTTGCCCATGGCTAAAACATGAAAGGTAGTCTAAGAACGCCCAAGAAAGGAAATGTTGAGGAGCCAATCAGGGTACCATCCGACATACCTGACGACACAGCTGTTCCAGATCAGTATCTGGAAGTTATCTATACAGGAGTTGGAAAAAAAGCTGCAGAACCTATTATTATTGGCAAGTCCCGAAAATGGAAACAAGGTGCAGCTGTCACTCTTCCAGAGAAGACCCCAGAAAAGAAAAAGAAGGCTACCACAAAAAGACCTTCTAGATCAAGAGCCACTACCCCGGAGAGTGACACTCAGGTGGATGAGCCGCAACATGTTGCATCTTCTTCAGTTCACCTTGGAGAAGGATATTCGACCTTCCAACCAGCAGCACCAACAGAAGCTGCGGTAGTCCTATCTCCCGGATGCCTCAGCTCGTCGCTTCACTTAATTTTGCCACAAAAGGCACAAGTTGTTGAATACGTCGCCCCAGTACATACTATTGATCAAGAGTTTATCCCATCTGATGAACCAGCTCTAGCTTTCGACGATGAGGATTGGACTGGGGATTATGATGCGTACTTGGCATGTCCTACACCTACTCCAGGTAAATATAATTTATACAAAATCCATACAAAATTATGATTTTTTGTATATTAACTTATTTTGTTTAATTTTTGTAGGTGTCATCATTACACCCAAGCTTGTGGCTCCTACTCCTCAAGAAGATATTTATGATGAAAATGAGGAGTCTGAGGAGGAGGCTTCTTCAGAAGAAGAAGAAGATGCTCAAGAAGTACCACGAGAGCCCGAAGTAGAGACTCAAGAAGAATGTCCTCCATCTATGGAGGTACAATAAGAGCCAAAAATGCAAGCTCAGCCAAAAGTGTCTTCTCCTGCTGAGAGCAAGAATAACGAACAAACTGCAGTAGAACATACTGTAGATGATGAAGAGGCTACTGAAGAATTAGACTTCAACGAAGAATCAGTTGTAGAAGGACTCACTACAACTAAAATACTTGAAGATTCTGTAGAGCCAGAAGCTGAAGACGGTGATGAAGGCATACTCAAGTTATCAACTGACGCTGGGGAAGTTGTAATTGGTACTGATCCAGTATAAGTTCCTGAAGAGGGAACGCCTGAACCGGAGTCAGCTGCCATAACTCCACCCACACTAATCACCGCCACTGAAACTCAAGTAGTTTCAGCTCTAGAAACGGCTGGAGCAACAAATGCTGAAGATACTGCTCCTGAAGCTCCTGGGAATCAGTTGGCCATGGTAGCAGTGACAACAATGTCTTCATCTCAGCCTGCTACCAAGGCAACATCTGCTCCTAGTCTTCAGAAAAGAGATTTGGTAGACATCACCGCAACACCGAGTTCAAGTGCAGAAATGAATCTCTTAGTTGAGATTCATATTGATACTTTTTACAAGACTCTGGCAGCTCTAATCAAAATGGTCCTGAATAAGGGCCTTAATTATGAGAGCTTGAAAGCGGCGATTGCTCTTACTATCAGAAATGTCGCCATGTTCAATGATGCGGCGAGAGCATCGGCATTGGAGAAAATCGTGGAGGGACTTGAACAGCCCATCAAAGAATATCTGAAGCTGTCAAGTGAAACTGTTGAAAGTCTCATCCAAGAGGAGTATGACGCTCTATCAGCTGAATACCTTGCTCGGAAGACGACTTTTAATGAGGCCCTCCATGAGTACAGCATCAAAGTAGCTAAAGAAAAAGCTTTTTTAGCTGGAGTGAAGCCCCAACTGGATATCCAGAGAAAAGCCTATGAAACTTCGAACATAAGAATTCATGAACAGAATGATAGAATTCGCGAAGTTGAGGCTGAGTTAGCTCGCTTGAAGGCGGAGAGGGATCAACTGATCTTAGCTCGAGACCAGCAACTTACATAGAGCTCGATTTTGGAAGAACAAGTCTTTGGCGCTGAGACTACCATCAAAAGTCTTGACGAAGCCAAGGACAAGATGATAGTCACTTTTGCTGGACTTTCTCATATCTGTACTCCCGAAGCACGACGCTCCGTAGCTGCTAAAACTGTATTGAGCTCCTGTGACAAGCGTCTAGCGGAGCTACAGAAATTACTTCAAGATGTCTCTACCCCACCTTAGACAAAATAAAGAGCTTTTTGTAATCTTTAATCTTTTTTCATTCTGTAATGTTTACGAAGAATGAATAAAATATTTATTTTTTGATCCTATCATTTATTTTTGAATTTAAACAATAGGTATGAGATAGAAAACACTTATCAGAGGTAATATGGACTTGACAAGTCTTCTTAACTCACTAGATTATATCTATCCAGAGGTAATATGGACATGATAGATAATGAATCTTGTTTTCCGTTTAGAGCATACGATACTATCGGAGGTAATATAGACGTGACAGATCGTAACAACTCAAAGAAAAATAGATTAATATCTATTCAGAGGCCAAATGGACATGGTAGATAGGAAAAAAAGTAGACTTAATATTTATTCAGAGGTCATAAGAACATAATAAATAATAAATCTCTTTTCTTTTCTTTTAATCAGCTGGTAAGACAGAAGATCAAAAATTCACTTCAAGGAGACAAGTAATCAGCTTAACCAAACATTGGTAGCTGGAAAATAAAGAAGAAATTCAAACATAATATTTCTTTAAGAATTTGCCATTGATCGGCATCATGAGCAGATCTTCATTAGGTTTAGACAACCTATAAGCACCATTGGAGAAGACTGTTTCGACTACATAAGGACCTTCCTATTTTGCTTGGAATTTCCCTTTGCTCTTATGAGTCATCACCATTGGTCTTCGGACGGCTAGAACTAGCTCACCAACTTTAAATACCCTCTCTTTGATTTTACGATTGAAAGTTCGAGATATGCGGGCTTGATATAGCTCAATGTGCTATTGCGCTTGAAGACGCCTTTCGTCCAATCCTTCAAGTTCTTAAAGTCTTAACCGATCATTATTCTCTATGGTTAGCTCATTTGCAATAGCTATTCTAAAAGATGGAATCTGAATTTCCAGTGGAAGGACAGCCTCACATCCGTAAACCAATAAAAATGGTGTAAAACCAGTAGGAGTTCGGACCGTCGTTCGGTAAGCCCATAAACATTCTCCAAGTTTCTCATTCCAATCACGTTTATTAGAAGAGATAAACTTTTTGAGAAGTTTAATGATTTTCTTGTTAAAAGCTTCAGCCAAACTATTAGCAGCTGGATTATAGGCCGTAGAAGCCAAATTTTGGATTCAATTTTTGTCACAAAATCGATAAAATGCCTGACTGGCAAATTATGGTCCATTGTTATGAATTATCCGTCGAGGAATCCCGAAACGATAAATGACATAATGTTTAATGAAGCTAACCACATTAGATGTTTTTACTTCAACAAGGGGAACTGCTTCGGCCCATTTAGAAAAGTAATCGGTTATAGCCAGTATAAACCGATGTCCCTTGACAGAAGGAGGGTTAATAGGACCAATAATATCCATGCCCTAAGCTTCGAAGGGCCAAGAAGCTGCTGTAGGATGTAGGAACTCAGATGGTTGATGAATAAAATCAGTATGAATTTGACACGCTTTACACCGTCTGGCATAATCTACAACATCTGCTATCATAGATGGCCAATAATACTCCATTCTTCGAATGCGGTCATGTAATTTTGGACCAGGTTGATGGGCACCACAGACACCATCATAAGCTTTACGAAGTATTTGCATAGCTTCACTCTCTGAGAGGCAGTGTAGCAAAAGTCCGCCATATGAACGACAATATAACATATGTAAAGAAGAATCATAATAGAATCGAAATGATCGTCTCTTGATTGATGCAGCTTCTTTTGGATCTTCAGGTAAAATCCCATGAACGGCTTAATCTATGAATGGACTTCTCCAATCCCTCTGCTGAGAACTTAATTCTGTAGTATAACTCTGTTCAATACGCAAGTTATTCTTTTTACAGAATAAGTCTCGATCTAACAAAGTGATGGTATTTTGTTGTCACCCTCACTTTTCCAAGTTAGGGGTAAAATGGTAATTTTCCATTTTAGAATATTTTTGGAAATTTTATTTCATGAATATTAATATTTAATGATTATAGGAGTCGGGTTCGAATTTCATCGCATTCCGACTTAATTCGGGACTCCGGAGAATTTTGACTTGAGTTGTGCTTAACACTTTAATTAGCCATGGCCCACCATACTTGACAATTAGGTCTAGGAGTTTGGACTAATCTCACATGAGTATTTAGGTTTAATTATGATTTTTATTTAGTTTTAACTAACTCCCAAAACCAAATTAGGAGATAACTTAGCATGTAAGTCAAGGGAGGGGCAAACTTGTAAATTACAAGTTGCCCCAAACCCTTTCCAATAGGGCCGGCCACCCCTCCCTCTTTCCTTCTTCATCACTTCAAATATTTTCTAAGTCTTCTTCTTCTCCAAGCTTCTTCTCAAAAGTAAGAATAGGATTTTCCTAGAAATCATCTCTAAATAATTCTCCTCTTCCCAATATTCTTCCATACAACTCTTCCTCTACCACAAGTGAAGCTTCTCCAAGCTTTTGGGAGCAAAAAGTGCAAGGGTGTGTCCTAAACAATTCATCATGTCAGAGCCGTATCGGAGGACTTGTAACGCCCTAGAACCAGAATACTGGAGAGCGGGGGCGTACATAGCCAGCTACGTATAACGGAATGGAATCCACGCCGCTATACGGTCACGGCTGTCTAGATATGTGAGGGTTTCACTACAATCCATCAGTCTCTTAAGGTCATAAAATAGCCTATTGTCTCAATCTCAACCAACTTATAATAGTTACAAGATGTCAGACCACCAAATACACAATAGTAAGGCGTCCCATACATTACATATTCGGAATGATCATGAAGCTAGTCGTTACAAAATGTGAGGACTAGCAAGAGTTCAGTCATACATGATCAACCCCCGGGGTTTGTCAATCATGTTACAGCCCGTAGGCAGACAATAAGTAAAAGCTGCAATCGAGCTAACACTTGCTCGTCGGCTAAACGCCTCAAAAGAATAATTTACAATATTACAGTGGAAGAACAAAAGGAAACCCACTCGATGCTCTGGTTACGCCTGGTGATCACCATCGGGCTGGAAAGCAGGGAGATCCTTTGGTGCTGCTCCGGTATCTGGCCATACAAAACCAGCTGGGTCAGACCCCAGAAAGAGCAAGTGCCACAAAGGAGGCTTCACTTAAGGACTAAAACCAACAAATCATTAGCATTCAACATGTAAGAAAATAATAAGTAACACAGATTGGGGTTTGTGCACTACCAATACACTTATCCCAATCAGAGAAAATAATTAAGTGAAGCATCATTGACATAGGACGACTGGAGAATCATGCTAAATAAAATATAGCTGGGCAGTATATAAAAAGAAGATGAAGGTACTATTCCGGAAGCCAGGTTACAATCCTTAAACCAAACAAGGACCGAGATTGTAACCCTTCGCTTGAACAGAACTTAGTCTCTGATCATTTATTGCAAAAGGTGACAATCATTAAGGTGAAAATGAGAGAGTACAATGATAAAAGTGACAATGAAGAGTACAATACGCTAGAGTGACAATAGAGTACAATCATTAAAGTGACAATGGAGTGACAATCATTCAATCATTCTGGTACAATCTTTCAATCAATCACTTATAGACAATACTATACTGGACTAGACTCCATCCAATCAATCACGGCCAATCATTGCCCACGGCTTTCTACATTAACTAACTAGGGTTATCACAATCCTAGTTACTAGCAAGATGCAATGAGATGCTCCAAGTAGTCACAGGCCCTGCAGCTATCCAGGTTATCCAGGCGAACATTATAGTGACAATTTAGAGAGTTCAATCATTAAAGTGGCAATCAGAGATAGAACAATACACTAGAGTGACAATAGAGTTCAATCATTAAAGTGACAATGGAGAGTGCCCAACATGACAGTGGGCTGGAAATCTGCCCTACTCGTCGGCAGGCTACAAGTCCAAACATTTGCGGCCGGGATAACGGGATCGCCTGTAACTGGGGAACATCTTTTCATGACTAGTGAATTATTCTAGCCATTAACCTTAGTTTATTTCAATATGTACCCCTGACCGTGGTACTCAGGGATCCATGCCCTAGACATGATACAAGACACACTGGTTCATTTATCAATACATTCACAAGTCATCCACGGTATCCAGGTCAATATTACATTATCATGTCAATAGAGCCGTCGCAACGGCGCTCAACAAACTATGCCATTCACTTATCTGGAGTGCACCACCACGGGTCACTATCAAGTTGCGTACAGAATTCAATACATCAACCATGCTATGCTCACATTGTGCTCATCAACCATGCCATGCACTAAAAGAAGATGAAATAAAACATAATGCAAATAGGTGCCAAGACTAGACTGCGCTGGGCAGCCAGGGTCAGGTTGCGCCAGTACGAGGAGTGCCAAGTTGCGCTGGACCACAAGGGAGCAAGGGGCGCCAAGGTCAAGGGGCGCAGGCCATTAGGTGGCGCCAGGCTTGGTTGCGCCAGGGTGAGCTGCGCTGGGAGGAGGCAAGCTGGACCGCGCCAGCACTGGTCAGCGCCAGGCTGGACCGCGCCAGACTGGATTGTGCCAGGGCGAGCTGCGCTGGGAGGGGGCAAGCTGGACCGCGCCAGCACTGGTCAGCGCCAGGCTGGACCGCGCCAGGCTGGATTGCGCCAGCGATGGAGAGCGCCAGCACTAAGAGGCGCTGGACTGGACAGCGCCAGCGCTAAAGAGCGCTGGGCTAGACTGGGTGAGTGGCGCCAGCGCTAAAGAGCACTGGGCTAACTGGGTTGCGCCCGGAACAGGAGGTCTTCTTCCCCAAAGCTGAGAGCAAATGGCCATGGAACTCAAGACTTCAAAAGACCATAACTAGGTCAAATCTCAATGAAAATCCACTTTACAAAGGTCTAAGTTGTGTAAAATTAAATTCTCTACAACATGGAACAATCAAAACATGAAAATGAACATATTTTATAGATCAAAACCACCAAAATCCGAAAATACTTCAATCCTAAATCTACAAAATTCCAAGCTCCAAATGGAGAAAATCCAAGTTCTAATGTTGCTTAAAATGAGCTAATAAAGATATTAGACAAATAAAATGTAGCCCTCAAGTGATAGCAAGATGCAACTTGCCTAGGTTGGTGGTGTGTTAATGGTGGAGAGGAAAGAGTAATGAGGAAGAAGATGAAGAAAATAAATGAGGAGAGAGAGAGGGAAATTGATATTTATAGTAGGGTGGTGGTTCTCCATGTCAAACCCAAAATAAACCAAGCCAAGATAAACCAAGGTGAACCAAGTCAAGGCCAATAAACTCTCTCTCTCTAGCAATTTAAACCAAATGAATCATGAAATAAACCAAGCCTCACTAATCCAAAAAAAATAAACCAAGAACCATTAAAACCAATTGAACTATCAATGCCAATAAAACTAAGCCAATGCAAAATAAACCAAGATAACTAATCATGACTAAATAAAATATGGGTCCAAAATACATATACGTACACTAAATACGTATCACGAATTTGGGACATTACATGACTTTTGTATCGGGAATTCATCTCCCGATAGGTACAACCTATCCTCTAACTTATTCTTTTCATCATGTAAATTAGTTTAGACCCCGTAGGATTGATCCCCGTATTCGTGTCCCTATTCGTGTCAAGTTTATGTCTGTTTGGAGTGTCCTAGGAGAAGTTAGTGTTTGTGATTGTGTCCTTGAGTTTTTCCCCAATTTGGATACTTCTAGAATAATTAGATTTGGCCACTAAGTGGTTTAGGCATTTCTAACTTCATATTTAGTGTGTGTGAGTGTGTTCATATATATATATATATATATATATATATATATATATATATATATATATATATAGGCCACTAAGTGGTTTAGGCATTTCTAACTTCATATTTAGTGTGTGTGAGTGTGTTCATATATATATATATATATATATATATATATATATATATATATATATATATATATATATATATATATATATATATATATATATGTGTGTGTGTGTGTGTGTGTGTGTGTGTGAGAGTGTTTATATATATATATATATATATATATATATTATATATATATATATATATATATATATATATATATATATATATATATATATATATATATATTTATATATATAAAATATGTATAATATATATATATATATATATATATATATATATATATATATATATATATATATATATATATATATATATATATTTATATATATAAAATATGTATAATATATATATATATATATATATATATATATATATATATATATATATATATATATATATATATATATATATGTGTGTGTGTGTGTGTGTGTGTGTGTGTGAGAGTGTTTATATATATATATATATATATAGATATATATATATATATATATATATATATATATATATATATATATATATATGTGTGTGTGTGTGTGTGTGTGTGTGTGAGAGAGAGAGAGTGTTATATATATATATATATATATATATATATATATATATATATATATATATATATATATATATATATATATATATATATATATATATATATATATGTGTGTGTGTGTGTGTGTGTGTGTGTGTGTGTGTGTGTGTGTGTGTGTGTGTTCTTATATATATATATATACTTGTGTGTGTATTTATATATAGAGTGGGGGAAGAATGAGAGATTGGTATGTGTGTGATATATATATATTAGAGAGATTGAGAGGAAGTTTAGGGAGATTTAGAGAAGGAATTAGAGGAGAGAATGGAGGAGAATAGAAGGGATTTAGAGAGGAGAAGAGGGGAGAAGAGGAGGGCAAGCAACAGCAGCTAGCGTGGGCTAAGGGGCTGCTGCCCCCCCCCCCCTCCAGCAGCAGCTGCATAGCAGCAGCAGGCAGCATACCATAACACCCCATTTGACCCCCATGACCCCCCTACATATACCCCTATATGTATACCTATATATATACATATATATACCCCTATATATAGATATATATACACCTATTTAGCCCACTAAAATAACCCCTAAGTTAGTCCTAAGTGGGAGTGGGAAATTGAGATTGAGTGAGTGAGTGAATGGGTTAGTTAGGATTTGGTGAAGGGGTGATTTTGAGTTTCGTGATTCGGAACGCATCCAAACTTGGAGGGGACTTAGCTAATGTGAATTAGATTTTGCGGGTAGGCTCCTAGGTGGAAATCAGGGTTGTGTGTGGGATTAGGAGAGTGGTATCACGCGAATACCATCGAGTATCTTGAGATATTCAAGATAACGGGTAAGCGGGCGATACGGACCATAAGATGGACTGGATGTCTACTTACCCCAGGGAACTTGGTAGGTAATGGTTGTATAGGCTAGTACCCTATTATCCTAGGAAGTCCGGAGTGAAATTTCTAAGGGAAGGCCACTTAGCGTCAAGTTAGAATGGTTTAAGGGTAAGTGTATTAAAGGGGTAATCGGGTAAATTCAAGATACGGGGTTCGGGTATTCGGATTGACTTGAAACTTAGGTGACTTGTTAGGTACACCCTAAAAATGTCATTTTTGAACCGATTTTGGCTTGGTTGACCCAGAGTTGACTTTTACCCAAAAGTCAACGATGAGTCAACACTTTGTCTAATTTTGACCAAATCCAAACCAGAGTTGACCAGTTGACCAAAAGTCAACTGTTGGTCAACATTTGACCAATTTGACCTAGGGTTGACCTAAAGTTGACCAAAGTTGACCAGGGTTGACAAGTTGACCAAAAGTCAACTGTAGGCCAACTCTTGACCCCGTTTGACTTGTTTCGACTTGTTTTGACTTGCGATGACTGGTATGACCTAGAGTTGACTTAGTCTGACTTAGATTGACTTGATATAACTTGATTTGACCTAGATTGACTTGACAGGACTTAGTGTGACTCAGTGAGACCTAGTTTGACCTAGATTTTATATTATTCATCATAAAGCATTCATAACTTGGTTAAACCTAAATTAACATACAATATCTCATCTTTAGGTTTCTGATTACCACTCTGAGCATTGATATACCCTACAGCTCAGGACAGCAGGCGATTATATTCACTGATAGTTTTTATTGTCTTGATATCTGCTATATTCGATTCAGTCGTAGTGCCTTACTTGATTCTTAGTCACGATAGTTCACGGACTAGTATTGTCGGATTCCTGTCATGAGATGTCATTCCTGGATTTCTTGGGATACTGGTACTCGCTTGATCTTGATTTCTGTACTTGTATTGATGCTGATACCTGAGGAGGACTTGCTCCCCTCTTAGGGAATCTCGCGTCATGACGTGCTATGTTCGGATCTGTATACTATTTGGGGAATGGGGAATTTTATAGGTAGTGTGATCAATGCCCACCTTGAGTTACTACTTGTATCATAGCTATACCCTCACCTCACGATCGGTATAGCCTGACCTGTGCTACTACTTGCTCCATAGCTTACCATCCCGGCCGGGCCGAGTCCACGTACTTGTAGCCGGTCGGCTGAAAGCCTGATCTTGACCCATTCCGATCACATTATGCTATAATATTCGAGACACATTTTATATTTACTTATCTTATCATATATCCTGATCTGTTCTACATTCAGTACTTTCTCACCATGCTATGATATACAGTTACTCACATGCTCTACATGTCTTTACATTGTACCTTGATTGGAGACTAAGTTCTGCTCGGGAGAAGAATTACAACCCCGGTCCTTGTTTGGTTTAAGGGTCGTAACTCAGCTTTCGAACGGTTGCCAAGCCTTCATATATCTTTGTCTTGTAGTTTATTATACTGTCTCTTATAGAATTTGTCAATTCATATGGAACTGCTGTTAGTGCTTGTACTTGCTCATTTTCTTGACAGGATACCGTTATAATATATTACAGATGATTCTGAGGCGGACTGCTCGACCTATTATGGGCTCGAGTTAGATGGAGTAGTCCAGGACCGTGGCCTTATAGTAGAGCCACTAGACTTTGTTCTCCCAGAGTAGTGTAGATTAGCTAGGGTTGCCTGGACTGCGATCCAGCTAGCATTATCAGACTGTAGCTTCTATGTTATATTTTGAGACCCTGTGATGTTGTATATATCTGGGCTTGTATTGGATACTGGACTTATTTACTATTTCATCTATCATATGTTTTCCCTTCTGAGCTATCTACCTTAGTTTTATCATGTGATTGAGACTGTATTGCTATGTCACCTCCATTCGGAGAGTATATACTGTACAGGTACCTTTATATTGTTAGTCGTCGTATTTACAGACGTTATATACAGCGTTCTATCGCCGATACTGCGGCGTAGGCTGGACATACCCACGTGCTCGTCCCCCTCATAAGGGTGCAGGTCGTGACATTTGTCTTCTAATTGGAACAGCTAAGTCTGCAGCTAAACTAACAAGAGCATCAGCTTCCAAGTTTTGAGAACGTGGTACGAATTCGATAAAGAAACCTTTGAATGAAAGGATTAATTCGATTACCACTTGATGATAAGGGATGAGGTCAGGATTTCTGACTTTATATGTCCCTCTAACCTAATTAACAATCAGTTGAGAATCTCCATAAGCTTCTAAGAACTCAATGTCCAATTTTTTTGCTACTTGGAGACCAATCAACAGAGCATTGTATTCTGCCAAATTGTTAGAGCATGCCTCATTGAGAGAATAAGCACGGTATATGACCATTTTGTCAGGAGAAACCAGGACAATCCCTACTCCGGAAACAATATTGCCTTTAGGATCGACCCGTGATGCTCCATCAAAATATAGTTTCCAAATGTCATCCTTCAAAGTCATGTTGCAATCCACGACTTCATCTGGAATGTCCTCATATAGTTTCGATGTCTCAGGTATAGGGTGAGCTGCTAGAAAATCAGCTAATGCTTGGCCCTTCACTGATTTTTGAGGTACATAGACCATGTCATAAGGAGTAAGCAACATTGTCCAGGTGGCTAACCTGGAGTTAAGAATACTCGGTTTTCTTATCAATATCCAAATAGGATTTATTATTGAGATGACATGGATAGTCTATCCTGACATATAATATCGTGTCTTTTGAACAGCAAATACTAAGGCCAGATATTCCTTTTCTACAGGAGTATACCTGTGTTCAGCTTCGACCATCATTCGGCTAAGATAATAAATTGCTTGTTCATGACTTTTGTCACTTTTCTGTGCAAGAAGAGCACCAAGTGAATGATCCAAGGCTCGAACATATAGCAAAAATGGTCTTTCTATCACTGAAGGTACCAGAACAAGTGGATTTGTAAGGTATTGCTTGATGTCATTGAATACTTTCTGACACGCTTCACCCCAAACAAACGATACTCCTTTCTTTAATAGACGGGAGAAAGGTTGACATCTCCCAGAAAGATTGGATATAAATCTTCTGATATAAGCAATGCGACCTTGGAAGCCACGAAGTTCTTTTAGATTGTGTGGAGGACGTATTTCAAGAATCGCTTTGATTTTGTCAGGATCAACATGGATACCTTGCGAGGTAATAACAAATTCCAAAAACTTGCCACTGGACACCCCTAAGAAAGACTTAGTAGGGTTCATCTTCAGTTGATGTTGACGCATCAACTCAAATACTGTCTTCAAGTCTTGAATGTGATCATCTTTTGATCGACTTTTGACAGCAATGTCATCTACATAACATTCAACTATTTTTCGTAGATGTTCTTGAAAGATGTTGCTCATAGCCCGTTGATATATGGCACCAGCATTTTTTAGACCAAACGGCATAACCGTATAGCAGTAGACTCCAAGGGGTGTACGAAAAGCAGTATGCTTCTCATCTCCCGGATGCATCTTAATTTGATTGTATCATGAAAATCCATCCATGAAAGACATGCGTTCAAAACTGCATGTATTGTCTATTATGACATCGGTAATCGGAAGTGGAAATTCGTCCTTTGGATAAGCTGTATTAAGATCCCTAAAATCTATGCAAACTCGGACTTTTCCGTTCTTCTTCATAACAGGAACAATGTTGGCAACCCAGTCTGGGTGTTGTTCTTCACGAACAAAGCCACATGTAATCAGCTTTTTGACTTCTGCTTCAATTGCATCCATCATGTCTGGTCGAAAATACCGCTGCTATTGTTTTACAGGCTTAGCATTAGGAAGAATATTGAGTTTATGAGTAGCAACTTTAGGATCTAAACCCGGCATATCCTCATAACTCCATGCAAAGATATTAATATATTCTTTAATCAGTTTTATCAACTCTTCCTTTTCATCTTCAGAGAGGTTTTTACTGATGAATATTGGTTTGGACGTATTTCCGTCTCCAACATCAATCTGGACAATCTCATCCTCTGTAGGTGGCTGTCGTTGTTCAAAACGAAGCTCCCATTGAGTGTCCATTTGCTGTGCCCAAGGGTCATTCTCAAATGGCTCAGATTCACTATCAGTTTGAACCATATTGACTGAGAAGACACATTCAGATTCATCATAATAGTCTCCTTCAGAATATGAGGATTGTAAAAAACTGGAAGAACATTCTTCCATATTTTCTTTGTACATGTGGGGTGTATCTGATTCGATGAATTAGATTTCTTCCGAATCTGAGGATTGTGGAGAATTGGAATAAAATTCTTCTTGTATATCCTCATTAAACATGTGAGACGGATCGTGTCCTAACCCATACCGAGTTTTCTGGTAAAACGGATTACCACATAATGGTAATCGTCTACCTTTTCCTTGATTGAGACCTTGCATCGTCTTCAAATCATATCCTATATTCTGGATAATCTTGAGAGATTGTTGACTATATTTGTCAATTCGGATCCTTTCTTTATCTTTATCTCTAAGATTATCTGTCTGAATAACAGGTATATTTTTAGCCAGACCAAACACAATTTGGCGCTTATTTTTCTTATTAGATGGAATCACGAAATAAGATTCTTCGTGACGTCTATAAGTTACACAAGCTTGTGATGATGAGGCTACAGGAAGAAGATAAGGAGAAGATGTTAGGAACCTTTGAGCATCAGGTCCAACATCAACATGAGGAGGAAAGAAATTTTCCTTATGGTCAATTTATAAGGTTTTTACTGTATTTGTATCATCTTTATATTGATGACTTTGATCATCAGAAGATAAAGTCATTCTTTCAATAAATTTGACAGCCATATACTCCAAAAGAAAATCTTCATTGATATTAGAAAATACAGAATGGTCAATATTTACATCATTTATAATTTGACTGCTACGCTTCGGATTGATCATCAACGGACCATCATCCATCTTCTGCGTAGACTTGCCAAGGTTGATGATCAGTGGTGGTTTTGGATCATTTATACGAGAAGTACGTCCCTTGACTTTGATTATGAGAGGTTAAACTTGGCTCTTGGCAGGAATATTCACTAATACCTCAGACGAAGCTCGAGTTCTTCCTTTGACCTTGATCAACAGAGGTTGATCATTGACAGGTTAGGGTTGGATCCAACCTTTGACTTTAATCTTCAAAGGTTGCTCTTCTGGAGGATCTTCATTGACAGATTGATCCTCAGCAGGTGATCGATCTTCACCCATATCTGATATCTCCTTCATATGCTCTTGTTTATAGAGTATTGAGTCAGAAAAATAGGCTTCAACACCCTTGAAAGGATTGATATCTGCAAATTCTATCTTCACAATCCCTTGAGAATCTACGTACTTGAAGTATTGGTGGAGAGTTGAAGGCACGATGTTATGCTCATGTATCCACGGTCTTCCGAGAAGGATGTTGTAAGATACATCTGAGTTGATGACATAAAATGTTGCCATAGTTCGAAGATCACCAATTTGAATCTTCAGACGAATCTTCTCCAGTGGTTTACTCTTGCCAGAGTTGAAACCAACTATTGTGGTACTAGTGTAAGTCAAATCACTAGTAGGAATCCTCAAAGGTCTTAGCATACTCTGAAGAATAATGCTAATAGAAGACCCAAGATCAATGTAAATCCTGTCAATTTCAGTGGATTCGATATACCCAGTGTAGCACAAAGGCCTGTCGTAATGCTTTCTGGGAATATCACAATGATTTCTGAGAAAATCATTATGTCAGATTTCAATGGGACGTCAAAGCGTACTGCTTTCTGTTTTCCTTTCTCAACCACAGATGGTTTAGCAGGAACATGAGATGGTTGAACTGGTAGTGTTTCAACTACGCCCTCTGCTTCTTTGGAAGATCCCTCATAATCTTTGTGGTACTCTTTCCCAGATCTCGTACCAGCAAAGGTTTCTTCTTCGGACTCAGGAGAATGAAGTACCATATTGCAGGATTTAGTCTTCTTTCTCTTAGCCTTTTTCTTACGAGGATTTTTATGAGGAACCTCAGAACCCAATCCAACAGTGGATTTTTGACTTTGAATTTGTAAAGGAAGTCGCATTCCTTTATCATAATTCAAACCTTCTGCCTTTTGAAAGTCGTAGCCCATCTTTTTCATGAGATGGACTGATTGTTGACTATATAAGTGAATGGGCAGTGGACTTTCAATAGATGGTTTAACAGAGGAAGGAGAGACAGAAACCTCTGTAACCACAGGAAAATGAGGCATAGAGATTTCTGTAGAAGGAGTATTCGGGACACGAGGAAAAATCCCTGTAGGAGCCTTTTCATAAGCAGCAAAGACCTATTGTGCCCTGTATACGGGGACGCTATTCATAGCTAACCACTGCTGATGAGTAAGTTTAAGCTTGGTAGGAGGAGCTAAGCTTGGAGGGCATATATTCAGACCTCTCAGTCTATCCTCTAAAGGAATGCCATCCCATAAATGATCTAAATCATCATGGTCTGGGGTTAAAACATGAGAAATCATGTTGCAGGTTTTGATTTTTTTACCTTTCTTGGATTTTAAAGTTTTACCTTCATTCTCCATTTCAGATACTAAATCAGGGTGTACCCGCATGATTTCACCAGTTTTCAGTGTAAGAGGCAAAAGTCCTTTGTTTTGCTACCTAGCAGGTGGGATATTCATAATCTTCATCGTCGCCTTTGGAATTGGGACAATCCCATCTGGAACTTGCTGTGGAGGAAAACCTCCAAATTGAAGAGAAATCATATTGGTTGTGACCGTATGCTCATCGTTAGTTAAAGCAATAGCATTGGCATTTATCAGCTCCTAAATTTTCTTCTTCAAAACATAGCAAGCCTTAGTAGGATGATTTATGTATCTGTGATAGATACAATACTTGGAATTATCAGTCAGATTTACCTCATTAGGCCTTTTTGGCTCCGAAATCTGGAGTTTGCCACTCTTTATCAGACATTAGAATATCCCTGGGATATCACTGTCATCAAAAGAGTATTCTTCTTTTGGCTTAGAAGACTCCTGATTATTCGACGTTATTTTGGGTTTTGAAAGATTAACCACTAGAGTTTCCTTCCCTTTCCCATTACGATTACCGGAATTATTACCAGAAGAGGCTTTCTTTCCTTTGTCCTCTGAGGCAAAAATCATCCCATGTTCACGAGCCAACCTACCATTGGTCTCGGCAGAAACTGCTGCTATAATAAACAAGGCCCAATCTGTGAATTCGGAACCCGTAAAGACAGCAATAGATGGTCGCAGATTCATCTTGCATGTATCAATCAATGCTGAATCTGGCATACCAGGAGGCATCTTCAGAGTTGCTTGTCGGAAACGTTCGATGAACGTCCGAGTATCTTCCTTCTCCTTTTGTTTGATTTCTATTAAGGATGACATATTCATGTCCATGCCTCCTTCATAGAAGCGGGAGAGAAACATTGCTTTAAATTTGTCAAAAGACGATATGCAGTTGTCGGGTAGACTACGATACCAATCGTAAGCTGAACCCGTCAGGCACCCGATGAAAACTCGGGTAAGAAGAGCGTCATTCCTCTGCAGATGCACAGTCATAATATCAAAGTAATTGATATACTGACTAGGAGAAGCCTTTCCATCAAATAATACTATCGATTGTGGCTTGAATTTCAGAGGAAAGGGTACGTCATTCCAATGAGGAGGATAAGGTTGCTTAATCCCTAACCTCTGGAGTTGATCCTTATGCTTTAGAACTTCAAACTGTGCTTTTAGCTCACGCACTGCTTGAATAGCTTCGCTAGTTTGAGGAAGCACATTCGATTGAATAGTTGTTGGATGTACCGTAACCCCCATCGGAGGTGGTACATCCTCTGGAATGATAGGATCTGGAGATACAGAATTTTGATTCAGCAGGCTCTTGATTATTCAAAGGTATATCAACCCCTTGACTATCTTGAGTTTGTGCTGCTACCTGCACCGGTGTTACTACTGCCGGTTGAGCAGCTTGCTGAGTCATTATTATTTGATGCATACTTTGCATCATGGTAAGCATGTCCTTTAATGATTGCTCAACGACAGAGAGACACTATTTTGTATTAGCAGATGACGTCTCCGGTTCATCTCCAATAGCATAGGATTCAACCTCTCTTGAAGATACAGAGGGATTGGTATAGAGGTATGAATTGACACTATCAGTTTCGGACTCGAAAGACTGAGTACCCCCAGCTTCTGAATCAGAAGTCTGCAACTGTCTTTGTCTTCTTGATCGAGTATTCTGATATACTCCTTCACAGGAATCAAGAAGTCTATTGAACTATTGTTGACCAGGAGTCTGGGATGAGTTGCGTCTTGGACGTCGTCCTCTGTTGGTATGAGATGCCATGTTGACTGACGCATATAAAAACTCATGTTCTTGATCATCAACTTGCTGCTGAGGCTCATTATAGCTTAATCGGTCAAAAACTGTCCGTTTAGAAGCCGAACAGCAACATTTGATTACAATCTGGTGACACTCATAATGATAATTTTCTTGGGGGAGTGTCACAGAAGATTGTCTATTTTTACGCTTTTATACTAGCAACTCGCGTAAATCAGAAGGAGTAGAGGGAATAGTCTTCTTTATTACGTTTGGAGTAGAGAAACGTTTAGTCCCTTGTGTATAAAGAAGATTACTGGCTGCATTAGCAGAACCAAACTGTATATTTTTACGCGCTTGGAGTTGCGTGCGTAAATCCTGAGATTTTTGAGCACAAAGGACTCCATCAGCATTATGCATAATTTGTAGGTTTGGTACCTTGCGTAAAGCAGGGTAAGAAGGCTGTTGGTGGGGAACCGAAGTTTTACCAACAATGTTTTTACGCTGCATGCGTGCAGGTAAATTCACTTTAGATGTAAAAGCATTATTGTGAATTTTATCTACACTGTCACAGACAGGAGATTTACCTTTACGCGTAGAGCGCAAAACAAGAGTATCTGCCACGTCACAGACGGGAGATTTTCCTTTACGCGTGGAGCGTAAATTTTGTGTGTCTACCACGTCACAGACGGGAGACATATTTTTACGCGTGGGACGTAAAACTTGTGTATCTACCACGTCACAGACGGGAGACTGCTTTTTACGCCCAGAGCGTAAAACATGAGAGTCTGCCACGTCACAGACGGGAGACTAATTTTTACGCCCGAAGCGTAAAACTTGATTTTTACGTACAGAGCGTAAAACTTGATCTTTACCGCGCAGAGCGTAAAACTGGAGAGTCTGCCACGTCACAGACGGGAGACTAATTTTTACGCCCAGGACGTATCACCGAGGTAGAAACTGCCTCGTCACAGACGAGAGCCTCCACAATAGGAGTAGGAAGGATTCCTTTGCCTTCAGAGACAGCAGGGAGATCCGAGGATGCTTTGGATTTAGAAATTCAAACTTTTTGTGCCTTCCGCGATTTCTGAATATTGGAGCAGCGAGTACTACCCCCAGTTCGGACCATTTCTTCGTAGGCAGTCTGGTCGAAGTGTACAACCAGAGTCTTCTTTGTCGATCCGACCAACACATCATCATATTGAGCAATTACCTTCTCGTCAGAGGAGAAGGTCGTCCCCAGCAGAGTCGCCATTTTGTTTTACTTAATAAAATACCTTAAAATTGGCTTTTGAAAGAAAAAAGAAAAAGTACAAAAGTACAAATTGTTTCTGGAAAGTATTGCTATGGAAGTCTGATCTGAGAGCGATCACTTTGTTCCTTGGACTATACGATGATGATGAAGAAAACTGCTTGAAGAAGACGAACAATCGGAAGAACTAAGTCACCGAAAAGGTATCGAGCAACGGCACTGATGGTACAGTCGAATGCTTTCTTGCTTTGCTTCACCCTGTTCTTGAGAAAAAGTTGAAGAAATGCTTCTGGAAATATCACTCTGGAAGTATGAGCTTTCTCAGAATCTCCTCTTCTGTCTCTATCTCCATCTCTTGATATGTAAAAATAAGTCTATTTATAGACTTGACCCTATATGCGTAAAAAGCAACAAAATCGGGTCTCTACGCTAGTAACTGTCATCCACGATATAAATCATCATCTACGCACGTTGACACGTGTCCCATGTAGAGTTTTGATCTCTACACATGGTGACACGTGTCCCACTACTTCAACAAAGTAGGGAGAGCACGTATACACGTTCCTCGATAAGTGTGGCATGAAAGCTACGTATGCAAACCACGTTCTCAAGTAGCCAGGAAAGATCGAGCGTAAAAATGACCCAAAATATGCTCCTAGCGTAAAGTGGCAAACTGGCGTAAAATAGCCCAAAATAAACTTCCTGCGTAAAGTGGCTAAAAAATAGCCTTGAGCGTAAAAAGTAGCCCAAATAGACTTTACGCCCATAATAGCCTTGAGCGTAAAAGCTCGAATAGCTATCGTGCGTAAAAGAAGCAGTTTTATTAAGCGTAAAGTAGCCCTATTTGCATACTATACGACGAGTATTGGGTTTGGTGAAAAGATTTCCTCGGCTTCTGTGTAATCCTGCTGTCAGAAAATTATTATGTCAGATCAAATCACTTGCATTAAATGCGGCCTGACAGTCTGTCCCCCGGCGTAAAGTCCAATGAATAGCCCTAGCGTAAAGTAGCTCGCGTAGATAGTAGCTCGTGTAGATATTAGCTCGCGTAGAGAGTAGCTCGCGTAAAGTTCTCAACTTCTTCGACTTAGTCCATAAAGCACTTTTTACGCTCATACAAGACCCCCTTCAAAGTTTTTACGCACAGGGCGTAAAGTTTGATTTTTACGCACAGAGCGTAAAATGTGAGAGTCTGCCACGTCACAGACGGTAGACTGATTTTTACGCCTAGGGCGTATCACTGAAGTAGAGACTGCCTCGTCGTAGATGGGAGCCTCCACAACAGGAGTAGGAAGGATTCCTTGGCCTTCAGAGACATAAGGGAGATCCGAGGATGCTTTGGACTTAGGGATCCAAACTTTTTGTGCCTTCCGCGATTTTTGAACATTGGAGCAGCGAGTACTACCCCCAGTTTGGAGCATTTCTTCGTAAGCAGTCTGGTCGAAGTGCACAACCAGAGTCTTCATTGTCGATCCGACCGACACATCATCATATTGAGCAATTGCCTTCTCGTCAGAGGAGAAGGTCGTCCCCAGCAGAGTTGCCATTTTGTTTCACTTAACAAAATGCCTAAAATTGGCTTTTGAAAGAAAACTAGAAAAAAGTACAAAAGTACAAATTGTTCTGGGAAGTATTGCTATGAAAGTCTGATCTGAGAGCGATCACTTTGTTCCTTGGACCATACGATGATGATGAAGAAAACTGCTTGAAGAAGACGAACAATCGGAAGAACTAAGTCACCAGAAAGGTATCGAGCAACGGCACTGATGGCACAGTCGAATGCTTTCCTGCTTTGCTTCACCATGTTCTTGAGAAAAAGTTGAAGAAATGCTTCTGGGAATATCACTCTGAAAGTATGAGTTTTCTCAGAATCTTCTCTCCTGTCTCCCTATTGATCTCTTGATGATGTCTGTATTAAAAATAAGTCTATTTATAGACTAGACCCTCTGTGCATAAAAAGCAACAAAGTTGGGTCTCTACGCGAGTAAATGTCACCCACGATGAAAATCATCCTCTACGCATGATGACACGTGTCCCATGTAGAGTTTTGATCTCTACGCATGGTGACACGTGTCCCTCTACTTCAACAAAAATGGGGAGAGCACGTACACACGTTCCTCTATAAGTGTGGCATGAAAGCCACGTAAGCAGACCACGTTCTCATGTAGCCAGAAAAGATCGGGCGTAGAAATGACCCAAAATATACTTCCTGCATAAAGTAGCAGACTAGGCGTAAAATAGACCAAAATAAACTTCCTGCGTAAAGTGGCTAAAAATAGCCTTGAGCGTAAAATTAGCTCAAATAAACTTTACGCACACAACAGCCTTGAGCGTAAAAGCTCGAATAGCTTTCGTGCGTAAAAGAAGCAATCTCTTGAGTGTAAAGTAGCCCTTCTGCACACTAAACGACAGTATTGGGTTTAGTGTAAATCAAATCCTCTCGGCTTCTGTGCAATCCTGCTGTCAGAAAATCATTGTGTCAGAACAAGAATCACACACATTAAATGCAGCCTGACAGCCTGTCCTCCGCGTAAAGTTCAGCAGATAGCTCTCGCGTAATGTAGCTCGCGTAGAAAGTAGCTCGCGTAGAGAGTAGCTCGCGTAGAGTTTTATTCTGTTTGATTTGTGTAAAGTTCTCAACTTCTTTGACTTAGTCCATGAAGCACTTTTTATACTCCTACAGTATCTAATGTAAAGGTAGATTTATCTATATTTAAATTAGATTGAATTTGGATTTGATTTGGATTGTTTTAAAAGTTATTTGAATTAAAAGTAATTATCTATTATTGGGTTTAATTTACTCATACTCCTTATCCAACTGGGAATTCCCACATCCTATAAATAGGCAGGTACTCATCCATATATTTCTATTCTCCAAATTCCACAAGCCATAATTATTCTACAAATTTTTTCTCCACGTCAATGCGTGTATCGTGTCCATGTCCATCCTCTTGCCATTTATTATATTCCTATTTTATTACAAATACAGCGATCTTCTTTTCCGCGTTCGACAAACCCGAACGCCAACCCATCCAGTGTCTCGCAGGACACTTCACCCGACCCATAATTCCACATGGCCACTGCCCGACTCCGACCCCTATCGACCTCTACCTACCGGCCTTAGTAGCCCAGCCATAGCTACCATTCCCCGTCGACCATCCCGATCAGACCACCGCCATCATCCTCTGTATAGTCCAGCCCCTCATTTCCATCCCGACCACCATCACCACCTTCACCACCACCGGACCTCCCCACTCAAACCACCACGGCCATCGCCGACAACTTGGCCGACCACCCTCACCTCTGGCACTCCGTCTACCTGTCAACAGCCACATCCACCCAAAAAGCCATTATCACCACCACCACATCTTCGACAACATCACATAATTCGACCCCAGTCGAGTCGGTCGGCAGCCTCCGGTCATCACCCAAACCCCTAAAAACCCCAAACTCAAAGCCAACAAGATGAGACTCACCTCCTCCGTGCGCGAGCTCCGCCATTCCTCTCGCTGTGACCGCCCACCGCCGAAACTCCTTTCGATCTGGTCCCTTCAGCCGCCTGCTGCCTAGGACGGCGAACAGTCACCGCGCTTCGCCAGATCCGGCGACCCCTCCACCGGATCTGCTCATCCGACCACTTCCTCAGCCACCGGAACCCCGATCGAACCCGCTCTTTACCTCTCCGCCTCGTCGTGCCTCTCCACGAACCTGGCCGCCGCCCAGCGTCGCCCCTCCGCCTCCCAGTACCTCCGTACGCCAGAGCAGGCCACACGAACCACCGCTGCCCCGTCCGAGCGCAAGCGCGCCGCCCGCACGCAGCTCTGCCGAACCCGACCGACCGCGACCGCTCCCCGCCTGCGACCGGCCGAACGCCACCTCCACTTCCCATTTTCTCTCCGTCCGCTCTAGCCTCCCTTCATCCCCGCTCTCTCCGCGCCCCGCTCGCCGACGAGCTCGGCCGAGCTTCCCCTTTTTTCCCTCTCTCTCTCTTGAATCCCTCAAATTCCATTCTCTCTCCTCTAAAAAGGAATTTGATTTTTTTTAGTAGCTTTGGGAACTTGAACGGGAGTGACCTTTAATTATTTATGTTATAAAATATTAATATTTTTTAAGTTATGATTACTGTATATATTATATTATTATTATTATTATTATTATTATTATTATTATTATTATTATTATTATTATTAATGTTATTATTATTATTATTTTAGATGGCAGCCTAAGTATTGCTGCCTACAGTACGTACATTGGTATATATTACATTTTGAAATTTGTATATGTGCATATATTATGAGCACTAGTATTATTATACTTCCGAGTATTATTTTGTTATTTACTGATTATTACTATTATCATTGGTTTACTGATAATACTATAGTTATTTATTTTAATATATATATATATATATATATATATATATATATATATATATATATATATATATATATATAATCTTATCCTCGATATTTTAGATTTGATTTTTTGGACCAAAACTTTATTGACAAATTTTAGTTTTGTCCAAAAAGAATTTCCTAGTAGGTTTTATTTCATACAGGTAGTTTCCAATTTATAAAAAGATTTTTATCTTCAAGTATTTTCCCAAAAAGAAATATTTTAACTAATAGATATATAATTTTTCGAGTACGATAAATATTTTTCTAAAATAGTATAAATATTATTTATCCACTTTACTTCGATCCTTCTCTCGTCCGTGACTAATCTCTTTATTCCTATCCTCTTGCCCATTTGGAATACCTTCCCGCAACCCTAACTAATTTGACCTTTCTGAACCCAATGGAACTGTTCGTGCCATCAACAGAGGTCCCCTTGTGTAGTTGTTACACCGAAGTTGCTGTTCGTGCCACATTGATCATTGTAGTACACCAGGCATCCTACCAGGCAAGACACCTTGCCATTTGCTGTTTATTTATTTTAGCTCATATTTTATGCATTATTTATTATTTTTTTATGCAAAATAAATTGTAATACATGGCATAACCTGTTAGAACTTACTGTTCAGTTGTATTTCCTGCTATGTATTATTTTTCTTACACATTAACCCTAGATTTAAGGGACCACCTTGTGTGTTGCATTCATTAGCCTTGACACGTTGTACCACGAAGTTATGTGTCGCATGTAGAACACAGACATACGTGACTGGCTGGCCACCGGTACGTATAAGCCGTGCGATAGGAATAACCGCTAATAGAGGTTGCAATACTTAGTTTCACTTAGCGGTTAATAGAGGTTCTATGTTGTGGATTCAACATAATAGGCATTGGGTGGGAAGAACAGCCCCTTAATGTATGGGTCATATATGCACTGCCCTGATTGCCGGTTATCTCCAGTGGGAGATACGGTCCTGATTCCTGATATTCCTGATCCGGCCCATGCGTCAAAGGTTTGTTCTTTATTGCATATTCACTATAGTACGATTGGGTACCCTATTGCATGCACCCCTTATTTATTTGAGCAATATTTATTCATTTTGTATGGCATGATATTATGTGTCTTATTACGTCCCTCTGAGGACCTGGTTATCTCGCCAGGTGTGTGCTCTTGTCTTTCGCATGTGTTCTAGCTCTAGCCGTGACTATCTCTATTTCTTCGAGGATGATTGCACTCGGATCGTCTTCGCTTCGCTCGCCAAATTCATTTTATTTTCCATGTATTTTCTTTTTCTCTTACTTTTTGGTAGTAGATTTGTCTTCGCCCAACATATTATATCAAGACATTCATTATCATTATATGATATCTGTTATTCTTATATTTTGTGGATGAGATTAGTTAGTTGTGGTTTACTGTATTTTACAGCTTATATATCCATACGAAGCCTATGTACTTCGTATGAATACAGCTGGCATGTCTACGTTCCTAGTCCTACGTATTTTGGGACTGGGGCATTACAATGTATGCTACTACTGCCACAAGGCCTGACATAGCTTTCGCCGTGGGAATGCTGAATCGTTTCACGAGCAACCCAGGTGTTGAATACTGGAAAGTTATGAAACGGGTTATGAGATATCTCAAGAAGACTCAGACATATGTACTGTACTACAGCGGAGATCCACCGATAGTAGAAGGCTTCAGTGATGCCAGCTGGTGCTCAGAGGTGGAGAGCGAGAGGTCCACAGGTGGATTCATTTTCACAATGGATGGAGCTGCTATATCGTGGAAGTCGAAGAAGCAGACTATGCTCTCGCGGTCATCAATGGAATCTGAGTTCTTTGCTCTTGATACCGCAGCCGAGGAAGCAGAATGGCTTCGGGAGCTCATGTATGATCTTTCAGTGGTTGGGGCGCAAATACCGGCAATACCGATATACTGTGACAACCAGGCAACTACGGCGGTGGCATCAAATGACCTCTTCAACGGGAAGAAGAGGACTGTGTGGTTGAAGCACAGGGCAGTACACGATCTCATCAAGAGGGGTGTTATTGCAGTGATTGATGTTCGGAGTCAGGAGAACCTGGGGGATCCGTTCACCAAGGGCCTCAAGCGCCAGCTGGTCAATGACACAGCTTGTAAAATGGGCTTGAAGGCATTCTGATATTGTATTATTGTATTCCTACCATAAAGTTTTATGCTAATAGTTCAAAGAGAAATCTACTAGGCATCTAGCTTTTGTTCAAGGGAGGACCACTAATCGAAAGAATATCAGGAACGGTGGGTACATGTTCTATTAGGCATGGAGAGGTTACGGACCTACAACCACTGTTGTCTACTGTTGTTTTCTGCGGAAAACAGATCCTGTAGGAAGGTTGGCTTAAATGCCTTAATGAGTTCTCAGGCAAAGTGAATGCCTGGTGTGCTTTACAGGAAGCACGGTAGAACAGCACTACAAGGAGTAAAACTCCATGCTACTGTGGGGTGACTCCACCATGAGGTTCCCAGACATGGGTAATGCCTCGGCTTTCATAGCCAAGTCACAGCGGCGTAGCACCGCAAATAGGCAGTTAGCCCAATGTTGTATGTTAAAAATAAAGAGAGGGGTAGTCAGCACTACAAAGCGGAGGAGTTCCTCATGTTACAGTGTCACGACACCACGATGAGGTACCCGGTTAGGGATAAAGCCTCGGCCTTGTAAGCCATGTCGTTGCGGCGTAACACCGCAAGGGAGCCTAAGGCTTCATGCTGGGAAGTTTGGCACTACAAAGAGGCGGTTGCCTCATGCTACAGTAGTATGACACTACGATGAGGTTTTCGGTACGGGGTAAGGCCTCGGCTTTAAGCCATGTCATAGTGGCGTAGCACCGCAAGGGAAGCGCAAAGCGCTTCATGCCACGTCTCTTTATAATGAACTCACCTATAGTGTATGGACAAAGAAATATCAGGCCGTCTCTTGAGGGTAAACTTGTAGACGCCTAAAATTATACACTGAAACCAGGATGGCACAGGGCCTTCAATGTGTAGCCAGAAGCACATGTAACTACATTATGTGAGTGGGAATAATTTCAGCTATAATGCAGAATTCAAGGTTTAGTCCATTCTTGTATTATAGTCTGTTGTTTGACCCATGCGGTAAGATTCAAGTCGTCAGCGACATCTCTCCTAATCTATGATGGACAGTTACTGTAGGGAACACTTATACCCATATATTAAGATATGTAGAGGATTGTTGGGGTTTTTGGCCTTTTCTTTAGAAACTTTAGTCCCACATCGGATAGGCCAAAGAAGTTGTATCTCTATATATTAGCTATGCTAATTTAGAGATGCACATGTGGTATGGAGGTGCACATGGGTGTGCCATATGGGGTTATTTTTCAAATAGGAAAAAGGCTAAATCAACAATTAAAAGCATTAATGCTTTTTGCTCTTGGGAAATTTATTTCCATGGGAGCTAAGCCCTATAGGGGCTTAGCGACTCGGACTTGGAATAGGGCTTATGGGCTCATGAGGCATAATGTGGCATTTTGTTGGCATACTTAGCACGTCAGTATCGTCGTTAGGCGCATAGTGCGCTTTAGTTGCGCTCGTTGTGCGAGCCACTTGCGCGGTCAAGTTGCGTGCCACGTTATGCGGCACAGGTTGCGCGGACTAGGTTGCGTGACCAGGGTGCGTGCCAGGTTGTGCGTCAGGTTGCGCACATGTTGTGCCAGGTTGCGCGTAGGCTGCGCACAGGTTGCGCCAGGTTGCGTACAGTTGCGCCAGGTTGCGTCCAGGTTACACAAGTGGCACAATGTGCGTATTGTGCATGTGGCGTAAGGTGTGCAAGACGCGCAAGGCGTGTGGCACAGTGTGACGCAAGTGGCTTTGTACGCAAGGTGCAAGGCGCACGGGTTGCTAGAGTGGCGCAACTTGCTTCAGATCGTGTATGTGCATGATCTGAGCGGTTACTGCACGTTCGGAGTGGTTATTACCACGTCCCGAATGTTGTGCTAACCGGACAGTTGCTACTCGGGCCTATATAAGGTCTCCTCTCTCTTACAGGCAGATATAGAATACAGAACATATTCAGAGAGTTTAAAAAAAATACAAGTGTTTCTTAACACAAGTAAACAGTGCCTGTCAGAGTGAAGAGAAGCTTTGCACCAGCGTTGCTTTTGCACGGGAGTTCGTGTACGATCCGAGGAGTCAGAAGAGCAGAAGTGTTCCAAAGTTCTCCGACAAACTTGCTGGTTCCTGGAAGCTATTCGTGTGGGGCGAATATAGCTTTGAGCAACGGTGATTATTCACCCCAGCAGGCTCTCTTCCATCCTTCGCCTGTCATCTTCTTCGCTGCTGTGATTACGAAATCTTCTTAGATTCTCGTATATCATATGCTGTTGTGGATTACGAAATATTTTTAGATTCTCGTAATATAATAACGAGATCTTCTTAGATCTTCGTTATACTTACACAAACTTCCTGGAAGTCTTGCATTGGAATATTGTTCTTACAATTGTTTCATCTTCTCAGTTTTTCCATCAAAAAATTGTTCCTCGGCACTAACAATTAATAGCTACGACTATGTCACTTGCCACTGCATAATTAATAATTAGGTACATAATTAATGCCATTTTCTTAACCACTCTAGCTAACCATCACCAATCTGTACGTTCGCGCTGGCTATCTCTTTTCAAATTCTGCTGCTATAACTAGCCTCCCATATATATATATTTTTTTTGCTATAACTGGCCTCCCATATATATATCCCATATATATATATATATATATATATATATATATATATATATATATATATATATATATATATATATATTTTGCTATAACTGGCCTCCCATATATATATATATATATATATATATATATATATATATATATATATATATATATATATTTTATATATATATATATATATATATATATATATATATATATATATATATATATATATATATATAAAGAGGGGTACGTTAGCTACTTTGGTAGAGTGCGAGGTAATAGGTTGAGAGGGCTGGGTTTGAGCCCCGTGTCGGTAAAGGAGGTGCTTTTAATAAGGTTTTCCAAAATATATTATAACCCAGCCCCGTGTCGGTAAGGGAGGTGCTTTTAATAAGGTTTTCCAATATATATATATATATATATATATATATATATATATATATATATATATATATATTTTTAACCAACCGTTACCTTATTGAAAAAAAAGAGGGTAATGAGTACATCCGACCTCATGGTAACAGAAAAAAGAAAGGAATACAAGAAAAACACTACTCTAAAGCCCAAAGCGGAATAGACGGAAGATGTTGACAGCCCAAAAGCGACTTCCGAAACTGTCGCTTTATATATATATATATATATATATATATATATATATATATATATATATATATATATATATATATATATATATAAGAGAAAATTTATGAAATGTCCAAAAATTGTAAAAGTTTTATGTAAAATCCACCGCAAAATAACATTTCATCCTGTGTCCGGAATTAGCGAAAAATATATAAAGGGGGTTCTGAATGACCTTTTTGTCCTTCTAATTTATTGAAAACACCCCCAAACCCTACTCTTAAAAAAATGTTTCGATACTTTCTCTTCTTCCATACGCCGCTCAGTTTTGAATCTAGGTTTTCTCCTCCAAAATCTTCAAACCTTCCTTCAAAAACTCATCAAAAAATTTCGAAAAGGCCGACAAACGGTAAAACTGATAAAATGGAGGTCCAAACATCATTTTTTTGTGATTCTAAAATTTCGGAAAACCGACAAACGGTGGGGCAGTTTATCTCAGGCTCCTCGAAAATACGCTCACTTTGCGACAAACCGGGCCTCGTTTCGACCTCCCAGTCAAAAGTTATAGCCCTCTAATTTTCAACTGGCCATAAAATACAGGAGAATGACAATTCTACGTGTTAATATCACGGAGAATGGTCATTCTTCTTGTTAAAATGCAGGAGAATGACCATTCTTCGTGCTAAAATGACGGAGAATGTCCATTCTCTGTCATTCTTCGTGTTAAAATGACGGAGAATGACCATTCTTTGTGGTTTTAACACGGAGAATGATCATCCTTCGTATTAGAAATCACTTAAAATCACGAAGAATGACCATTCCTTGGGTTAAAATCACGGAGAATGGTCATTCTCCATGTTAATATCACGAAGAATGGCCATTCTTCTTGTCAAAATACAGGAGAATGGTCATTCTCCATGTTAAAACCATGGAGAATTATCATTCTCCGTTCTTAAAATCACAGAGAATGACCATTCTCTGTCATTTTAACACGGCGAATGGTCATTCTCCGTATTAAAACCACGGAGAATTGCAATTCTCCATGTTAAATTAACGGAGAATGGTTATTCTCCGTGATTTTAAGAACGGAGAATGGCAATTCTTCGTGGTTTTAACACGGAGAATGACCATTCCCTATGTTAAAATCACGGAGAATGGTCATTCTCCGTGTTAAAATCACGGAGAATCAATTCTCCGTGTTAAAATTATGGAGAATGATGGAGAACAGTTGATATAAATTTAATTTTTTTCGTTCTTCTTTCAAAATGATACTAACTCTTTTGGAAAAGAAGAAGAAGATCTTCTCTCCACAATTGACCAAATCATCGAAAAACTTTAAATCTCTCCAGGAAGATGATGATGATGATGATGACGATGAGCGATGATCGAAGTTCAACGGAAGAAAAGCACATTGAACTACGAACGATCATTGCAATCTCTGCTGAAGATGAGAGCAATGGAATTCAGATCTCTCATGAAGAAGAAGGAGACGACGAGAATCGTAATCCAAATCTAAGTTTGTGGGAAGGGGTAATTATGGTATTATCAAAATAGCAATTTTGTAAATATATAGCATCTAAAGGAAATCTTGGAATATTTAACGTAAAAATATATAATTCTAGGCATTTCATAAAATCCATCCTGCGGGTGGGTTTTTCATAAAAACCAATCCCGAAATTGGGTTTGTCAGCAATTTCCAGTATATAAAACCTTATTTCCTTGAACCCTTCTCCTTGATCCTAGTTTGGTTTGGGGTTCAAATCACATAAGCATTACCTGCAGGCCAGACACCTTGCATGCACGTGTTCGCAGCCCATATATATGTCTACTGATCCAGTCTACGCAAGCCTCGTTTGGTTCACGGAATCAAGAGGTAGGGGAAGGAAAGTCATTATTTTATGTGTTTTTGATCCAAAGAAAATGAGGAGGAAAGAAAGTGATTTCCAATATAAGGAAAATTAGGAAAAAATAATAATTCTATCCATCCAAACTAAGAAATCACTTTTTCACATTGAAGTATTTACTTCTTCTTTTTTTTAATTTTCTTGACATTTCCAAACATCTGAAAGGAAAATCAATGAGAATTGTAATTTTCCAAAAGAAAGGATATACCAAGGAATTGATTTCATTTCCATTCCTTTTTGCGAACCAAACTAGGCCAAAGTGGATTGTGACATCTCACTAACTATACGAGAAGAAACATATACAATTAGTATAGGGTTAGGACATCGATATCACTAACTATAGGGGTGCAACCTAGACGGATTGGGTCGGGCTTAAGGTCAACCCGAGTCAAACCCGATGAATCATAAGTCTAGCTCGAGCCCAAGCCCGGCCCGACCTCGGGTTCAACATATGAAGCCAAGATCAAGCCTGGAGGATCGAGTTTGGTTCGGGTTAAACTCGGATTGGGTCGGGTCCATCAGGTTTATCGGACTCTAATATAATATTTAAAATAATTTTAAACAAAAGTAATATTAAACACATAATCAAATAGCAACCAAGTCTTGATCATTACAAAATACAAACTAAAATAAGATTTAGGATAAGGAGTTGAAGAGTTTGGGCGAAAAAAATTAGAATTTAAGCTTTTTAGTTAAGAAGTATGAAACTATATATATATATATATATATATATATATATATATATATATTTTTTTTTTTTTTAATTTTTATATATATATATATATATACATATATAAAAAAATATATATATATATATATATATATATATATATATATATATATATATATGTATGTATGTATGTATAGCAAATGACCACTAGCCTAGTGGTTAAGAGAGATCCATGCGGCCCAAGTGGTCGAGTTCGAGCCTCAGTGGAGGCGAGTTCACCAAAATTACCCATTGCTTCAATATATATATATATATAGCCGATGGCTTTGTAGTCTAGTGGCTAAGACCATTCGCACTTGGGGATGAGGTCAAGGGATCGAGCCCCACGGGGATCGGCTGGGTGTCTTCAACACGGACTTTGGTTATATATATATATATATATATATATATATATATATATATATATATATATATATATATATATATATATATATATATATATATATAAAAGTCAGATTTCGGGTTCTTCGGATAACCCGACACATGAACCCGAGTCCAACCCGATTTTGATTAGGCTCAAATATTTTAATCCAAATCCGAGCCCAAACCCGAGTATCTTCAACCCTAACCCAACCCATTAACGAGTTTACCTGATCGGACTCGGGTTTAGCCCTTCCGAGTTGCACTCCTAACTAACTAAACGCGGAGAGACGGAGGACCAAGCCTCTTCTCCTCCTTCAAAGACGAGACTGAAAAAAAAGTTGGTCATCAAGAATAAGAATATTCAAATTAAAGGAGTAGGAACGCCTAATAAGCGTTAGCCGCCGGTAGAACATTTGGCTGAACTACTTAAGATTCTCTCCCAGCTAGGAGGTTGAAAAAGTGAAGCAATTCATGCAATAGAAAATTTAGACCAAGTTTCTACCAGCTTGTTGCGAGAGTGGTAAATGAGAAGTTTGATGCTACACAAGAGCCGGTCTTGAGGTTGGGTTGTCCTAGTCGAAACTAATTTTGATTGTCCATACCCCTTGACTCCAAAAAGTTAAGATACCATGTCCGGGAGTGTTTGTTTCCGAAATTGACGGCGAGTGGGATTGGTGGCAGCGTCTAAGTCTCCGATTCTGACGATGATGTGGATCTCGGATTCTAAGTTCCTCTCCAAACTCTTGAACTACTCGAGGCCTTCCCAATATTCACTAAAAATATGGACATGGAAGATTGCCGGATCAACTGACAAGAAAAAGTTTGGGTGGACCGTAAAAGCTCTATTGGCGAAGAACTGAAAACATAGGGAACTAGAGAACTTGAGGGTTGCTATAACCAGGAAAGTTGTCAAGCCCCGCTCCCGTAGGAGCGATCGTCCTCGCTAAGGTGTGATGTCATACGATCCTAGGTTCCGCGTGCAATGAGAGTTCCATAACGGCCGATTTCAGCGACTGGGACTGGGTCGTCGCACAGAATTCCCAAGCAGAGATATTGAATAATAGCAGCAGAATTTGAAGCAAAACACCAGTCATTTCAAAACACTCTTTTATTGATATTGAAATAAGGGTTACAATCGGCGTAAGGCCAAGATTACAATCACTCAAGCTCACTCTTCTCACATTTTAAGTCACTCAGCTCTTTCTCATCTCTCAATACATGTCTTGAGCCAGCGGATGCTTCGGAAGGCGACGTCCATACATTATGTCCCGTATAAGTCTTGACTCCATGCAGTCGTACGCTTCGAATCCTTAAGGAACTCCGTGCCTCGACGCATCCAAGCGAGCTCCTCGCCACGAGCTTCTACCTGTGCCTGCACATAAAAACTATGTGGGTGTCAGTACTCAACTGTACTGGTGGAATGAGCTCATCGCCCACCCATACAAAACCAATACGTTAATTTACTTTGTGTGTAACATAGTCCCTTTATGATTGTCTTTCTACTATTTTCTTATGATCGGTTTTAGGACAGACGCCTTGGCCTATTTTGTGTCTCAAGACCATTTCATCTTTGCAACGCAGCATCAACTCAACAATGTTAACCTATCAAGTCATGCTTGCTTACGGCTTAAAATCAGAGACGCAACTACGTGATAAGACTCCATTCCTGTGTGACCGTGCTATAAGTCCTTGTTGAGGCCGTGCCTCGCAACTCAATGAGACTCAATCATATCGCCGTCTCGCGGCCCTTTGCTACTAAATCATCATCCGACCCAATCAAGACTTGTGGGTTAAGTGTCACTCGACCGACTTTGCCTTGCGGTATTTCCTGACTTAAACTCAAGACAACTCACATCCAAACTATACAACTTATATGCCGACAACATAAGACTCGACGCCACATCTCGTACTAAAGCACGTCGCCTATGTTGTAACCAAATCTTAGGCCCAACATTTTGTGTTCCAACTATACTCATACATTCAACTCGACTTCCTTGATATACTACACTCAATACTCGACTCAATCCAAAGGCATACACGCGGATCGCCGCCCATGCCGACTCATCCATATGAACTAGTCACTAGCGCCCAGCGCTATAATGGACTCCTTTTAAGCTTTTGATTAAATGAACGCTCCTTGCCAGCGTGAGTAGCTAGCTCTGCTGCAAGTCCCCGCTAACCCGTGCGGTCATCCAGCACAGCTATGAATGTCTCCATCGCAACGGTTCCCATGGGCCGCCTGGGTCGCCGTTCGAGAAACAGTTTATTTTACCTTGTACAAGTTGTCCAATGACCATGCAAGACTCAACTGGAACTGACGTCTCACACAGTCAATCTACTTTTAGTGTTACCATCTCTTTCAGGACCAAGTTTAATACTTCTCACATCTGAGATCTTGCCTCGATGACCTAGTCGCGAGCATTCTTCTCTCTTGCCTCGACGACCCAGTCGCGAGCATTATTCTTTCTTGCCCTATCATTTCACTCAACTCAAGAACAACTGTTTGAAACACTTTCCAAACTCAATGAATCAATCGTGGCCCGTGCCTTAAAACACTAAGTCCGAGCCATCGTGTCTTAAACCAACTTAAAACTCTATGTGACACCACCGCCCAAGTCATACTCTATATGACGGGCCTTACGATCGTGAGACTACGTGGTTATACCCAGCCGTAGAACTCATAGGACCGTGCTTACCACTACTCCTGATAGCTTAACACAACTTGCCTAACTTACTGTACAACAACTTGACAAACAAAGGCTGCATCAAGCCTTGCATCGTGGGAACGTGCCGTGCACGTGTTCGACTTGAACAACCAAGTTATTTGGGGTGCCTAGACTTATGCCATAAGTCGTGCAATACAACTTAACCCGTCGGCGAGCAGAGGCTATGCCACGCCTTGGACGAAGAGACCGTACGATGCTTTATAAAAGCATTTCTGCGGGCGATGCCTATGAATTTGGCTAACTCTTAGCTTGTGGCGAAGACCAAATACCTTCTTTCAAGCCACGGGACGAAGGACCAAGTGTCATTTTTAAAGCATGCCGTGCACCAATTCTAAGCCGACCGTTGGACCTTTCCATATTCTAACTCAATTCGACCTGTCGGGATTATTCCCTTTAGCTATGTGGATTCGTCACTTTTATTATCAAGCCTACTTGTGCAAGTTGAAAATATGTGATTTATTATGTGAAGGCAAAGATGAGACGAGTTCACCGAAACTACCCCACCTGAGCGAGCGGTCGCCTCGACCGAGCGATGTCTTCAAGCATCCGTTGCAAGGCTAAGTCCGAACACCATTGGCGTTCCTATTCCTCCGATTTACTGAGCAGGACGGGATACTATATCATACACCACTCAGAAAAAGTTTCGTCCTCGAAACTAACTGAGTACACTTATCGACTTATAACTTGATTCAACGTTCAAGGACTCTCGCACACCCTACTCCTATGCGTTTCTCAAATCCGAGCCACGCTCGTGCTACCCAAAATCTTTTCTTCAAAACTCCCGATCTCAAAATCTTCGACACTTTCCCGTTCCTCAAGTCTTATTTAAATTCAACGCATCACTTAGTATGGATCGTGCACATATTTTAGGCGTCCCCAAAATACATGTATTTCAGCCAAGCCTCGTGATAGCGAATTCTACCATTACCACTCGAGTCGGATCGTGCACATATTCAAGTGTTCCTGATATACGTGCATGTCAACCGAGCCTCATAGATGGTGCCTCCACAAATCCTACTACTTCGCACTCGGACGTCTGCCTAACCGCTAGGCTATGTCTTTCCGTCAGTATTGGAATCATAGCTCCCAAACAACGATATCAACACTGACCCCATCCTAAGGTCAAACCAAGATGATAGTATGGGGTTTTCTACCCAAGCTCACATTACTCCGATTTTTAAACATCGAGCATAGATTTCCTACACACATTCTAATATTTCGTCGCACGGGGTCTGAGTCATCCAGCAAAGCCATCCTACGCCAACTCACGTTCAACCAATTTCACGATGTATCAAAATCTCTCATTCAATAAGTCATCTTGCATACTCTATCCCTTCAAACACGTTCGATGTAGTTCGCCTATCAATCCTTCTCAATTCAAGCACGCTATGACGTAATTCGTCGCTAACCAAAATTTCACAATACACATTTTCTAAGTCATCTATTCCAATTCACGTAATCGACCATGAGGTCGTCTAGCTTAACAATATGTTGTGCCCCCGATCTCACGTAATTTAGATTATCCACGGTGGGCATGAATCACCATGCACGCTCCCGTGGGATAATCATTCTCATCGGGACGTAACTCTTGTTTTGTGTCTAGACTAATTCATTTTCGATGTACAGATTGGACCTACTCAATCCTCAAGTTTATTCAATCATCAATCGCAAGTGCAAACATCCTCGAATTTTCCTTCGCATCAAACCAACAAGTCGAGACAATCAAAGTTGTCGCGTCCTGATTTTTCGAGTTCGATCATTCCTGCGACATGAATCACCATGTCAGCGCTTACGCGGAACGATCACCCCAAATCTGACGCGACGTATTTGCGAGGCTAGAGTTGCGCTCCCGCAAGACAAGAATATCGACGTTGTGGTTATCCGCGTAACCATCAAGCCACAATTATTTTCATCCAATATTTATTTTAATCAAAATCCTAAGTATAGCATCCAACCGAATAACAACACCTGTACGATCGTCATTCGCCGAGTCAGAGTACCCCCGAGTTATCGCATATCGATCTTTGATACGCCTTAATACCATCGACGATATGCGTAACCTGACGATCTTCCTTTGCAACCAATTTCCAGTCGTACGAATGATGCTATCATCCGACTGGATAATTGTTTTTCATAAATAAATTAACTTTATTTATTGTGTTTCTGGGAAAATTACAACTGTAGGAATCCGATCTAGAAGACGATCGCTTTATCCCTTGGACGATGCGAAGAAGAAAAGCTTTCAAAATTTTGACAGTAATTTAGATAACTATGTATCTGTCTAATGAAATGAGAAAAGAACCCTATTTATAGAGTCAAAAATAACTGAAAGGATAACTGTCTTCACAACCTGTGCATAGTTGAAAATTACGCAGGATTTAACATACGCAAAGTCATGAGCAGTTACTGGACGTGGCCTGTAACTGTTGGACACATGGCAATCATGCATGAGTCGTGTGCAAGTTATAGGACACGCAGGCGAGAGATCAGTGGCATGGCTGCCACCTACTCCAATTTGATGAAATCCATGCAGACTTGTTGAAGACGAAATCCACGCAGACTTGGGTCAGAAAGCTTCAAAATCCACACAGACTTTGGGGAAGAAGCTTCAGAATCCACGCAGACTTGGGGCAAAAAGCTTCAGAATCCACGCAAACTTGAGACTGAAAGCTTCAAAATCCACGCAGACGTGGGGCAGGAAGCTTCCGAATCCACGCAAACTTGAGACAGAAAGCTCAAAATACACGCAGACTTGAGGAAGGAACATAGAAGTTCAAAATACACGCAGACTTGAGCCAGGACTGCCAGCTGTCTTGATTCGACGTGCCTCGACTGACATAAAATCTCTGACAGTGATTGCCTTGTCAGTCACGTTAAATGACAATAAGCTCTTTTGGTACGCCAACTCAACGAAGGCTGAGTCTTGCTGAAGAAGATTTCAAAAATCACGCAATAGTCGGCTGTGATCTCTCGAGTTCCGTGTATACGTGGCATACGAGGAGACATTCTTCGACAGTCGTGCTGTCAGTCATAATGACACTCTGACAAATGATGAGCTGTCTCCCAGCGTAACTTTTAAATATTGTCCTGATCAACTCAGCGTGACTTTTAGACTCTGTCTTGATCAACTCAGCGTGATTTTTAGACTCTATCTTGATCAACTTAGCGTGACTTTTGGACTTTGTCCTGATTAACTCAGCATGACTTTCATTTTTAAGGTCTACAAAACCCCCTTCAAAGTTTTCGAAAAATGATAAATTATTTCGAAATACTTTGAAATCGAGATGATAAAATGAATTTAGTCACGCTGAGATGACTTTAAAGAGATATTTACTCCTAAATGATTGGACTGTTGGGATTCTGTGCAGTTAGAATCCCGTATCAAACTCCTAAATCGAGGCAAATAATGATATTGCCGTTTGGAATTCTTCATGAGCCTATAAATAAGCCATAGATCACTTCTTTTCTTCTTTACTTGCTTTAGAGAGAGAGAATCCACAGAAGAGAAATTCATCTTCCCCGACGACCTTCTTCTTCCCCGACTTCTTTTTCTTCTTCTCAGCAGTAATGGCTCCCAAGAAAGCCGACGCTCAGGCCAAGGGGAAAGCCCCTGCGACTTCTTCGCGTGCCACTACTGACAGACTCCCTCGACACGAAGTCACGCATCCTCCTATACATCGTAAGTGATGGGGGATACGAACTGTTGAAGATGACTTTGATGAAGATGAACTCCACATAGAATTTTTAGGATCTTAAGATAAATAATGAACTTCAGAAATATATCCCCCCTTCTTAGGGCAAAGGATATTAATAAAGTATGCCCCCTCTTTAGGGTCGGCCATACTTTACATCTTCGTGTTTACGAAGCTCTGTGTTTCACGCAAAGGAGCATGGCTCTCATGACTCTGCGTGATTTTTCATGTTGGCAGAAATGTCCATGTTGAAATAGTCACGCAGCTTTCATAATGACTCTGCGTGACTTTTCACATATTGGCAGAAATGTCCATGTTGAAATAGTCACGCAGCTTTCATAATGACTCTGCGTGATTTTTCACATGTTGGCAGAAATGTCAATGTTGAATTATTCACGCAGCTTTCATGATGACTCTGCGTGATTTTTCACATGTTGGCAGAAATGTCCATGTTGAAATAGTCACGCAGCTTTCATAATGACTCTGCGTGATTTTTCACATGTTGGCAGAAATGTCCATATTGAAATAATCACGCAGACTTCTGAGAGTCATCCCTCTGGATAGATTAGTCTTGATCTGTCAGCGTGTTTTTGTCATTTTCACTTAAATGTGATTCTGGCAATGATGCGTGACTTTTATCCTAATCTGTCTGGACTTTGCGTGAATTAATCATCTGCGTGAATAAATCACTCAGCATGTCTTGGTAATATATCTGTCTGAAGTCTGCGTGACTTATGAAATTTCCTTCAAACACTGCTATACACACATAAACATAGATTTTACTGAAACATATCTGACCTCGTCTTCTTTCATTTTCTGTAGTGAACATCCGAAGCGAAGAAGCAGATTATGAAGGGCACTTGAGTTTCTCATTTAAACATGATTTATCTCATGTGCAATTTCCTCAATTTGATCTTCCAGAAGCTAGACTATCATTGTTGGCCAATCAAGACCATACAACCCTACTCTGCTTAATGAATGGACAACCCTTTCAGAGTCTGGATTTGGTGTCCCACAAGAAACCAGTATTTCTGTTCGGAGATGCTATAGCACAGAAATCACAACCGAAGGACATCAGAGAGAAGGTGTGCTTCTACTTCGAAGGTGATGTAAAACAGCCCATGTACTGGCCGAAGGTTTCCAGGGGCTTATCAATCATGAGATTCATGCATGCCAGCTATCCCAGAAAGATGTCTTGGCATTTAACAGAATGTCAGCAAGCAAAGGCGAGCCGTATCATTTATAGGAAGGAGGGATTCTTCAGTGCCCCTGAGAATCATGTATCAGTGTTTCGAGGTTTGAAGCCTGGATGCATACCACCTGAAGACTCATCAATATTGATGCCATTCAGAATGCCCGTTTTCATAAACGAATTCATGGTAAACAAGAATGCATTCTACCCCACCGATTCGACGCCGAGGATGAACGGCTTAATGAATCAAGAGAATGTGAGATGGAGGACTTTGGTCCACTGGGCTTTGGAGAATTTTGAGACTGAGCTGAAGAAGATAAACCTTTATGACGCAGTCGTTAATTCATCCTACGGCTTCAGGCCCAACCCCTTCCTGGTCTTGGCTTTGGTTGAGAGGTATAACCACAGGACGGGGACATTTATGACTCCGAAAGGGGAGATGGGTTTCGCTTTTCATGAGATGGAATACATCTCACATCTGCCTTCAGGCTCGCTGCCGTATGAGGAGTACGTGCCTACGACAGAAGAGCTGAATTTTCTATCAGAGAAGAACCCAGAGATGGTTGTCACGACCCGCACCCTAGAGTAAGGGCACGAGAAGTGGGTACGTCCAGCCTACGCCGCAGTGTCGGCGGTAGAACGCTGTCCTAGGTCGCAACATCTAACAATATATAATACCAGGCAGTTTATACTCCCCGAATGGGGGTGACATAGCCAAAGTATACTCAATCACAGCTAAGGAAGAAAGTACGATATGATATAGAACTCAAAAGTGAAGTACAGATAATCAGAAGAGTCTAGTGTCTAAGATAACATCTCAGAAAATATTCCAAGTACAAGTCTCAACTACAGAATACGAAAGAATATATACATCTCAAAACAACAACTGAAAGCCAAAAACAATGCTGAAAAGAAAGATAAAGCCTAGCTGACTAGCCTAGACTATGGGAGTAACATCCTGAACTGCAGCTGGGTCCTCCAGAGGAGCCAGGTCGCAGGTGTCGTCTAAGCCTGCTCCGTAATGGGTGGTGAAAAAGGGCCTCATCCTCATCCTCTGTAATATTTTCAACAGGTCCAGTCAGGACAGGAGCGAGCACAGTACATCTCATGCAGTTCATATCATGGCAGGAAATATAAAGCAGGCAATAGAATAAAATACATGAAACGCTGTAAGAAGATGTACATGAAACAGGAGAGATATTTGATAACTGGAAATATATACATGATAAGTAAGAACTGTAAGTGACTAGTGATTTAGAGTACGAGATGGCATATAATTGGCTTAGGTTGAACATGATGTACATGAGTGAACATGTGGGACATCAGCCATTAAGGCTGATGCGTACATGATAAAACATGAAAAGTAACAGAGTGAACATGATGGGTAAATCACATGACCATTTATACTCACCCCTACCCACAATTAATACACAAGGATCTAGTCAAGTTACGTTACGTACATGATATTTTGGTTATACAGGAAACACATGAGGAAACATGAGCGTACATGAAAGAACATGAGAGTACATGAACGTACATGTAAGAACATGAGAGAACATGAGTGTACATGAATAACGCCGAAGCGAGGAATACATGATGTACATGAAACACATGTCATAAAGTATCCGATGCTCCCGCTAAGGGGGATAACATCCCAAGAAGAGATCCGTATAGTACTAATCCGTGATGATAACGTGACAGCATCAAGTAAAAGTAATCTAGAGCGAGAATATAAATCGTGACAAGTATGAAACGATCAGAGAATGTACTCGCCTGTATCTGAATGTCCAATATGAAAAGTACTGCCCGAGGAGTGGTGTCTGGCTCCTAATCAGAGCAACACAAGTCACAACAAGTCCAGAATAGTAAAATGAAGTCCTACTATGCATTCTACATGATTCTAGGTCAATCTAGGCCAAAGTCAACTCTTGGTCAACTCTGGTCAAACCTAGAAGTCAAACTAGGTCAAACAAGGCTATACAAGTCAAATCTAGGCTCACTAGATAAGCAAACACAACCATAGGCTAAGAGACTAGGCCATAGGCTAAGAAGCTATACCATGGGCCAATAGGCAACCATACTAAAACAACCCTCAAAGCATTTATATACAATACACACACACATATATATATATATATATATATATATATATATATATATATATATATATATATATATATATATATATTATAGATATCATAATATACCCTAATATAGGAATACACATATATCTAAATATATAACTAATAGGAAAACTCATATTGTGTGTTATATAAGATACTTAGGAAATAAACCTATAGGCTAACATGTAAATACATTACAACACCATATGTGATACATACCATATACATTTGCATAGAGAGGGGGAATGTGTATAGTGTGCAATGTGTGTGTGAGGGTAGTTTAGAAGGACAGTGGCTATGTATAGGTGCAGGAATTATACAAACAGTGAAAGAGGGGGAAAATGCTAGGTAACAGTGTGTGTAATGGACAGTGAGGTGAGTGATACATATGACCTGTGTGTGTGAACATATGAGGCTTGTGTGTGATAGAAAAATCCTTAGGTTCAGTCTACAGTTCACATCTCAGGTTTCTAAACACATAAGGAAATCTCAGTTAAATAATATTGAAAACCAAATTACTTAACACCCACAATCTCAGTTTAATAACATTGAACTCTCAGTTTTTAACATTTGATTAGGAAAACTCAGAATTTGCATTTGAACTCAGTTTACATATCAAAAACTCAGTTTCCTTTTGTGAACCAAACAAACATCAAATCTAAGCACAGTTCTCAGTTCATCATATTGAAGGAAACATAAAAAATCAGTTTTAATATGTTGAAACAAAACATCCTAACTAGCATTGTAAACTCAGTTTACATATCTAAACCCATTGAAAACCCAGATTTTCATTGAATCTCTGAAAATTATAAACATGAACAATCTCAGAAATCCTATTATCATATCTCAGTTTTCTGAATGAAATCCCAGGTTTTCATTATTAGTTTTCTAAACATACAACCCAAAATTATCATATATGAACACAACCAACATGTTTTCAATTGGGGACATTCATTCAAATAGAAACAACAACAACCAACATGTTTTCACAACCTAAATTCTAAACTAATCTATCATTAATCTCAGTTAAACAATTCAAAATCTCAGGAAAAATGTTTATAACAGTAACTAAATTGGAAACCAATATCAGCGAACAACTAGTTATTCCCTCCCTGTAATTCAACTTCTATTCAACAATTTAATCACAAAAAGAATCCCTTACATCCTAAACATGACATTTGATGTGTAGTAATTTAAATCATCCCATAATACATGATATTAATCCATTGAATGAAATCGAAACAGGGACAACAGTGAAACCTTCACTGATACTGAACCAGTATCAGAACAATGTCAAAACCCCATTTCACATTCAAAAATCAATTAAAACTCCAAATAAATGGTTGACAAACAATCATACATATGTGGGGGTGTGTCACAAGTTGTATCGTGTCCCAACACTGGACACGAACGTGTCCAAAATAAGATTAACATTTAGAGTATAAAATAGTCCAGACACAGCCTCGTGGGGAGATGTCGAGCCCAAAAGGACACGACACAAGCAATCTCGTGTCTCGTGGTTATGTCTAGGTGTTCGTCTAGTGTAGGGTCACGTGTCCAACACCCTGAATTGGGTCCTAGTGTCGCCGTGTCCGCACACGAGAAGCGTATCAGAGCTTGCCGTTAGCGAGAACACAGCCAGTGCGTGGCCAGTGCGCGCGCGATTTCTTCGCGCACACACATCGAGGTCGCATGAAACTTCATGGACATGGTGTCAGTGGGTGCCCCCAACTGTCCACGAAGTTTCATGGCACAACGTGCCGTGTCGTGTCCTGTGTCAACCCCGAGCAGCAGGGGAAAACTGTGGCAGCGCGCGGCCGTGTGCACGCGCGTGTCCAAGCCACCAAAACGACACAAAGCGACACGACAACTATGACACAAGGACAGGAACCTATAAACAAGATCAAGATCAAACTTCCTGTTCAAACACAATGAAATAAATCGATCGAAATGCCCTTTGAGGCATTTCGTCGAACACAGTGTCACTGGCACTGATACGTGTCCAGAATGGACACGAAACCTCTGACACCAAGCTCGAATCCTATCCAAACCCTAGGGGGACCCTTAGGGCTTCCTATTCATGGAGATTGACAGGGATTTCATGGAGAAATGAGTGATATACCTCTATGGGAAGATCAATGAAAAGAATAACTCCTTGAGAGCTCCTCTCTTGGTATCCCAAGTCCTCCAAATTAAATCCAAACTGAACCAACCCTCCACAACAGCAAGAAAATCATCATTAGGAACTATTGCAACAAGTTTGAGGAATTTAGGAATTAAAATGGAATTAATAGAGAATTTACTAGGCAAGAACTCACCTCTTTCTTCTTGGATCCAAATTTTCTAAGGAGGGAGGCTAGCCCTAAGTTTGAGAGGGGTTTATAGTGGAGGAAAGGGTAGGATGGCTGTCATTAGGTTAGGGTTAGGGTTTAGGATGAGGGGCTAAGGTTCCTCCAACAATTTCTAGCTAATCCAATGGCTCACAATTAAAGTAGCATCCTTTAACTTTTAGTCCAAAATATCTTTCTACAAAATATCTAGATATTTCACTAATGTAGTTTCTTTAATGAACCCATCTAACTTAGTCTCTAGGGTCATGATTAACAATCTAGATTAGGCTAACTTCTAGGTCAAGACTCAACAATTTAACTAACACATATTTAATTAATATAATTCACAAAATCACAAAAGTGTCAAATGACTAAAATACCCTTAGGCTTAAAAGTAGAAATTTGAAATCCTAAACACATGATTAGGTCTCATTGGTCATGATTAGTCTTCTAGGTCATGTATGACTAATGTTACACTAGCAAAACACAAATTCACATTTCACTATATTAAATAGTATTAAAATAACTAAAAATCACCAAAAATCATATCATGACTAAAATCAAATATTTTAATGATTTAAAAATACAAAAGTTCAAATTTACCCTTATTTTGGAAAAGTGGGTGTTACAAGTCTACCCCCCTTAAAAGAATTTCGTCCTCGAAATTAAGATGGTCGTACTTTTTCTATAGTCTCGTCCCCAACAATCATAGTCTCAGAACTTACCTAAATCATACAATTTAAAGAACGGCATACAGGGTCATGGCATACGGTGGCAGTTGAAGATCCCATCTAGGTATACTAGTCAAGCTAAACCAAAACGGTCATAGGATATCAAAACATACAAGCAAGCTGGGTGCTAAACTGGAATAGTTACAGAAACAACAATCACCAAGGCTGTAAGGCGGTCTACCATCCTATATAAAACTGGTAAATATAAACAACAGAGAACCAGCTACAAGAGTCCCTATTCTAAAGCCAGGGCTATACTATCATTCCTAAGATAAAGGCCTAATCACAACTCATCAAATCATCATACTAAGAAAGAGTAATAACTAATAAAATCTACAAGGAATTAGACTAGTCAACTAAAGTTATCCCTACTCCTAAGTTATTTGATGATGGAAACAATTTTTTTTTTTTACAGAAAGGAAATGAAAGAGGTGATACTTTAAAAACCTTCAAGATATAATCTGATAATCACATGCGTCTGTCCAGAATCATGATACTCAGAATCCTCGCCACGCTAGTAAGCAAGGCTGCAATGAACGGTAGGGTTCATAACTAGGGTATGCATCTCTATGATCAAGTCGTCTGGAATCTTCGCTATGCCGACTAGTATAGCTGCGAGAAATTCCAATCTCATGATCAAGATATGTACATCCGAAGTCAGGTCCCTATGTTCTTGCCACGCCGGCTAATATAGCTGCGGTAAATTCTAGGTTCCATAATAAAGTAGACGTTTTACCATCCCTGTTATTTTCGTCAACATATGTTATCAGAAGATACCGTAACTCGGGTCATAAAATTCATCTCGATAAGAAAATCAAATCAACAACGATTTATCAAAATCAAATTCAAATATCAAGGAGTAAGGGTAAATCAAACAAGAGAAAAGGAATTCAAATTAGAAGTTAGGAATGAGATTCTCAAGGGGCATCCCAGGAATCTCTCAAGGAATTCTAACTGTGATTGAGTACCCCAAAATATTCAACTCCTACTGCAGGCTGTAGTGATACTCTAGTTCGAATACCACTACATAAACTCGACCTGCATGGGCCACCACTAAAAACGTGTCACGACCCGTACCCTAGAGTAAGGGCACGAGAAGTGGGTACGTCCAGCCTACGCCGCAGTGTCGGCGGTAGAACGCTGTCCTAGGTCGCAACATCTAACAATATATAATACCAGGCAGTTTATACTCCCCGAATGGGGGTGACATAGCCAAAGTATACTCAATCACAGCTAAGGAAGAAAGTACGATATGATATAGAACTCAAAAGTGAAGTACAGATAATCAGAAGAGTCTAGTGTCTAAGATAACATCTCAGAAAATATTCCAAGTACAAGTCTCAACTACAGAATACGAAAGAATATATACATCTCAAAACAACAACTGAAAGCCAAAAACAATGCTGAAAAGAAAGATAAAGCCTAGCTGACTAGCCTAGACTATGGGAGTAACATCCTGAACTGCAGCTGGGTCCTCCAGAGGAGCCAGGTCGCAGGTGTCGTCTAAGCCTGCTCCGTAATGGGTGGTGAAAAAGGGCCTCATCCTCATCCTCTGTAATATTTTCAACAGGTCCAGTCAGGACAGGAGCGAGCACAGTACATCTCATGCAGTTCATATCATGGCAGGAAATATAAAGCAGGCAATAGAATAAAATACATGAAACGCTGTAAGAAGATGTACATGAAACAGGAGAGATATTTGATAACTGGAAATATATACATGATAAGTAAGAACTATAAGTGACTAGTGATTTAGAGTACGAGATGGCATGTAATTGGCTTAGGTTGAACATGATGTACATGAGTGAACATGTGGGACATCAGCCATTAAGGCTGATGCGTACATGATAAAACATGAAAAGTAACAGAGTGAACATGATGGGTAAATCATATGACCATTTATACTCACCCCTACCCACAATTAATACACAAGGATCTAGTCAAGTTACGTTACGTACATGATATTTTGGTTATACAGGAAACACATGAGGAAACATGAGCGTACATGAAAGAACATGAGAGTACATGAACGTACATGTAAGAACATGAGAGAACATGAGTGTACATGAATAACGCCGAAGCGAGGAATACATGATGTACATGAAACACATGTCATAAAGTATCCGATGCTCCCGCTAAGGGGGATAACATCCCAAGAAGAGATCCGTATAGTACTAATCCGTGATGATAACGTGACAGCATCAAGTAAAAGTAATCTAGAGCGAGAATATAAATCGTGACAAGTATGAAACGATCAGAGAATGTACTCGCCTGTATCTGAATGTCCAATATGAAAAGTACTGCCCGAGGAGTGGTGTCTGGCTCCTAATCAGAGCAACACAAGTCACAACAAGTCCAGAATAGTAAAATGAAGTCCTACTATGCATTCTACATGATTCTAGGTCAATCTAGGCCAAAGTCAACTCTTGGTCAACTCTGGTCAAACCTAGAAGTCAAACTAGGTCAAACAAGGCTATACAAGTCAAATCTAGGCTCACTAGATAAGCAAACACAACCATAGGCTAAGAGACTAGGCCATAGGCTAAGAAGCTATACCATGGGCCAATAGGCAACCATACTAAAACAACCCTCAAAGCATTTATATACAATACACACATATATATATATATATATATATATATATATATATATATATATATATATATATATATATATATATTATAGATATCATAATATACCCTAATATAGGAATACACATATATCTAAATATATAACTAATAGGAAAACTCATATTGTGTGTTATATAAGATACTTAGGAAATAAACCTATAGGCTAACATGTAAATACATTACAACACCATATGTGATACATACCATATACATTTGCATAGAGAGGGGGAATGTGTATAGTGTGCAATGTGTGTGTGAGGGTAGTTTAGAAGGACAGTGGCTATGTATAGGTGCAGGAATTATACAAACAGTGAAAGAGGGGGAAAATGCTAGGTAACAGTGTGTGTAATGGACAGTGAGGTGAGTGATACATATGACCTGTGTGTGTGAACATATGAGGCTTGTGTGTGATAGAAAAATCCTTAGGTTCAGTCTACAGTTCACATCTCAGGTTTCTAAACACATAAGGAAATCTCAGTTAAATAATATTGAAAACCAAATTACTTAACACCCACAATCTCAGTTTAATAACATTGAACTCTCAGTTTTTAACATTTGATTAGGAAAACTCAGAATTTGCATTTGAACTCAGTTTACATATCAAAAACTCAGTTTCCTTTTGTGAACCAAACAAACATCAAATCTAAGCACAGTTCTCAGTTCATCATATTGAAGGAAACATAAAAAATCAGTTTTAATATGTTGAAACAAAACATCCTAACTAGCATTGTAAACTCAGTTTACATATCTAAACCCATTGAAAACCCAGATTTTCATTGAATCTCTGAAAATTATAAACATGAACAATCTCAGAAATCCTATTATCATATCTCAGTTTTCTGAATGAAATCCCAGGTTTTCATTATTAGTTTTCTAAACATACAACCCAAAATTATCATATATGAACACAACCAACATGTTTTCAATTGGGGACATTCATTCAAATAGAAACAACAACAACCAACATGTTTTCACAACCTAAATTCTAAACTAATCTATCATTAATCTCAGTTAAACAATTCAAAATCTCAGGAAAAATGTTTATAACAGTAACTAAATTGGAAACCAATATCAGCGAACAACTAGTTATTCCCTCCCTGTAATTCAACTTCTATTCAACAATTTAATCACAAAAAGAATCCCTTACATCCTAAACATGACATTTGATGTGTAGTAATTTAAATCATCCCATAATACATGATATTAATCCATTGAATGAAATCGAAACAGGGACAACAGTGAAACCTTCACTGATACTGAACCAGTATCAGAACAATGTCAAAACCCCATTTCACATTCAAAAATCAATTAAAACTCCAAATAAATGGTTGACAAACAATCATACATATGTGGGGGTGTGTCACAAGTTGTATCGTGTCCCAACACTGGACACGAACGTGTCCAAAATAAGATTAACATTTAGAGTATAAAATAGTCCAGACACAGCCTCGTGGGGAGATGTCGAGCCCAAAAGGACACGACACAAGCAATCTCGTGTCTCGTGGTTATGTCTAGGTGTTCGTCTAGTGTAGGGTCACGTGTCCAACACCCTGAATTGGGTCCTAGTGTCGCCGTGTCCGCACACGAGAAGCGTATCAGAGCTTGCCGTTAGCGAGAACACAGCCAGTGCGTGGCCAGTGCGCGCGCGATTTCTTCGCGCACACACATCGAGGTCGCATGAAACTTCATGGACATGGTGTCAGTGGGTGCCCCCAACTGTCCACGAAGTTTCATGGCACAACGTGCCGTGTCGTGTCCTGTGTCAACCCCGAGCAGCAGGGGAAAACTGTGGCAGCGCGCGGTCGTGTGCACGCGCGTGTCCAAGCCACCAAAACGACACAAAGCGACACGACAACTATGACACAAGGACAGGAACCTATAAACAAGATCAAGATCAAACTTCCTGTTCAAACACAATGAAATAAATCGATCGAAATGCCCTTTGAGGCGTTTCGTCGAACACAGTGTCACTGGCACTGATACGTGTCCAGAATGGACACGAAACCTCTGACACCAAGCTCGAATCCTATCCAAACCCTAGGGGGACCCTTAGGGCTTCCTATTCATGGAGATTGACAGGGATTTCATGGAGAAATGAGTGATATACCTCTATGGGAAGATCAATGAAAAGAATAACTCCTTGAGAGCTCCTCTCTTGGTATCCCAAGTCCTCCAAATTAAATCCAAACTGAACCAACCCTCCACAACAGCAAGAAAATCATCATTAGGAACTATTGCAACAAGTTTGAGGAATTTAGGAATTAAAATGGAATTAATAGAGAATTTACTAGGCAAGAACTCACCTCTTTCTTCTTGGATCCAAATTTTCTAAGGAGGGAGGCTAGCCCTAAGTTTGAGAGGGGTTTATAGTGGGGGAAAGGGTAGGATGGCTGTCATTAGGTTAGGGTTAGGGTTTAGGATGAGGGGCTAAGGTTCCTCCAACAATTTCTAGCTAATCCAATGGCTCACAATTAAAGTAGCATCCTTTAACTTTTAGTCCAAAATATCTTTCTACAAAATATCTAGATATTTCACTAATGTAGTTTCTTTAATGAACCCATCTAACTTAGTCTCTAGGGTCATGATTAACAATCTAGATTAGGCTAACTTCTAGGTCAAGACTCAACAATTTAACTAACACATATTTAATTAATATAATTCACAAAATCACAAAAGTGTCAAATGACTAAAATACCCTTAGGCTTAAAAGTAGAAATTTGAAATCCTAAACACATGATTAGGTCTCATTGGTCATGATTAGTCTTCTAGGTCATGTATGACTAATGTTACACTAGCAAAACACAAATTCACATTTCACTATATTAAATAGTATTAAAATAACTAAAAATCACCAAAAATCATATCATGACTAAAATCAAATATTTTAATGATTTAAAAATACAAAAGTTCAAATTTACCCTTATTTTGGAAAAGTGGGTGTTACAAGTCTACCCCCCTTAAAAGAATTTCGTCCTCGAAATTAAGATGGTCGTACTTTTTCTATAGTCTCGTCCCCAACAATCATAGTCTCAGAACTTACCTAAATCATACAATTTAAAGAACGGCATACAGGGTCATGGCATACGGTGGCAGTTGAAGATCCCATCTAGGTATACTAGTCAAGCTAAACCAAAACGGTCATAGGATATCAAAACATACAAGCAAGCTGGGTGCTAAACTGGAATAGTTACAGAAACAACAATCACCAAGGCTGTAAGGCGGTCTACCATCCTATATAAAACTGGTAAATATAAACAACAGAGAACCAGCTACAAGAGTCCCTATTCTAAAGCCAGGGCTATACTATCATTCCTAAGATAAAGGCCTAATCACAACTCATCAAATCATCATACTAAGAAAGAGTAATAACTAATAAAATCTACAAGGAATTAGACTAGTCAACTAAAGTTATCCCTACTCCTAAGTTATTTGATGATGGAAACAATTTTTTTTTTTTTACAGAAAGGAAATGAAAGAGGTGATACTTTAAAAACCTTCAAGATATAATCTGATAATCACATGCGTCTGTCCAGAATCATGATACTCAGAATCCTCGCCACGCTAGTAAGCAAGGCTGCAATGAACGGTAGGGTTCATAACTAGGGTATGCATCTCTATGATCAAGTCGTCTGGAATCCTCGCTATGCCGACTAGTATAGCTGCGAGAAATTCCAATCTCATGATCAAGATATGTACATCCGAAGTCAGGTCCCTATGTTCTTGCCACGCCGGCTAATATAGCTGCGGTAAATTCTAGGTTCCATAATAAAGTAGACGTTTTACCATTCCTGTTATTTCCGTCAACATATGTTATCAGAGGATACCGTAACTCGGGTCATAAAATTCATCTCGATAAGAAAATCAAATCAACAACGATTTATCAAAATCAAATTCAAATATCAAGGAGTAAGGGTAAATCAAACAAGAGAAAAGGAATTCAAACTAGAAGTTAGGAATGAGATTCTCAAGGGGCATCCCAGGAATCTCTCAAGGAATTCTAACTGTGACTGAGTACCCCAAAATATTCTACTCCTACTGCAGGCTGTAGTGATACTCTAGTTCGAATACCACTACATAAACTCGACCTGCATGGGCCACCACTAAAAACGTGTCACGACCCGCACCCTAGAGTAAGGGCACGAGAAGTGGGTACGTCCAGCCTACGCCGCAGTGTCGGCGGTAGAACGCTGTCCTAGGTCGCAACATCTAACAATATATAATACCAGGCAGTTTATACTCCCCGAATGGGGGTGACATAGCCAAAGTATACTCAATCACAGCTAAGAAAGAAAGTACGATATGATATAGAACTCAAAAGTGAAGTACAGATAATCAGAAGAGTCTAGTGTCTAAGATAACATCTCAGAAAATATTCCAAGTACAAGTCTCAACTACAGAATACGAAAGAATATATACATCTCAAAACAACAACTGAAAGCCAAAAACAATGCTGAAAAGAAAGATAAAGCCTAGCTGACTAGCCTAGACTATGGGAGTAACATCCTGAACTGCAGCTGGGTCCTCCAGAGGAGCCAGGTCGCAGGTGTCGTCTAAGCCTGCTCCGTAATGGGTGGTAAAAAAGGGCCTCATCCTCATCCTCTGTAATATTTTCAACAGGTCCAGTCAGGACAGGAGCGAGCACAGTACATCTCATGCAGTTCATATCATGGCAGGAAATATAAAGCAGGCAATAGAATAAAATACATGAAACGCTGTAAGAAGATGTACATGAAACAGGAGAGATATTTGATAACTGGAAATATATACATGATAAGTAAGAACTGTAAGTGACTAGTGATTTAGAGTACGAGATGGCATGTAATTGGCTTAGGTTGAACATGATGTACATGAGTGAACATGTGGGACATCAGCCATTAAGGCTGATGCGTACATGATAAAACATGAAAAGTAACAGAGTGAACATGATGGGTAAATCACATGACCATTTATACTCACCCCTACCCACAATTAATACACAAGGATCTAGTCAAGTTACGTTACGTACATGATATTTTGGTTATACAGGAAACACATGAGGAAACATGAGCGTACATGAAAGAACATGAGAGTACATGAACGTACATGTAAGAACATGAGAGAACATGAGTGTACATGAATAACGCCGAAGCGAGGAATACATGATGTACATGAAACACATGTCATAAAGTATCCGATGCTCCCGCTAAGGGGGATAACATCCCAAGAAGAGATCCGTATAGTACTAATCCGTGATGATAACGTGACAGCATCAAGTAAAAGTAATCTAGAGCGAGAATATAAATCGTGACAAGTATGAAACGATCAGAGAATGTACTCGCCTGTATCTGAATGTCCAATATGAAAAGTACTGCCCGAGGAGTGGTGTCTGGCTCCTAATCAGAGCAACACAAGTCACAACAAGTCCAGAATAGTAAAATGAAGTCCTACTATGCATTCTACATGATTCTAGGTCAATCTAGGCCAAAGTCAACTCTTGGTCAACTCTGGTCAAACCTAGAAGTCAAACTAGGTCAAACATGGCTACACAAGTCAAATCTAGGCTCACTAGATAAGCAAACACAACCATAGGCTAAGAGACTAGGCCATAGGCTAAGAAGCTATACCATGGGCCAATAGGCAACCATACTAAAACAACCCTCAAAGCATTTATATACAATACACACATATATATATATATATATATATATATATATATATATATATATATATATATATATATATATATATATATATATATATATATATATATATATATATATTATAGATATCATAATATACCCTAATATAGGAATACACATATATCTAAATATATAACTAATAGGAAAACTCATATTGTGTGTTATATAAGATACTTAGGAAATAAACCTATAGGCTAACATGTAAATACATTACAACACCATATGTGATACATACCATATACATTTGCATAGAGAGGGGGAATGTGTATAGTGTGCAATGTGTGTGTGAGGGTAGTTTAGAAGGACAGTGGCTATGTATAGGTGCAGGAATTATACAAACAGTAAAAGAGGGGGAAAATGCTAGGTAACAGTGTGTGTAATGGACAGTGAGGTGAGTGATACATATGACCTGTGTGTGTGAACATATGAGGCTTGTGTGTGATAGAAAAATCCTTAGGTTCAGTCTACAGTTCACATCTCAGGTTTCTAAACACATAAGGAAATCTCAGTTAAATAATATTGAAAACCAAATTACTTAACACCCACAATCTCAGTTTAATAACATTGAACTCTCAGTTTTTAACATTTGATTAGGAAAACTCAGAATTTGCATTTGAACTCAGTTTACATATCAAAAACTCAGTTTCCTTTTGTGAACCAAACAAACATCAAATCTAAGCACAGTTCTCAGTTCATCATATTGAAGGAAACATAAAAAATCAGTTTTAATATGTTGAAACAAAACATCCTAACTAGCATTGTAAACTCAGTTTACATATCTAAACCCATTGAAAACCCAGATTTTCATTGAATCTCTGAAAATTATAAACATGAACAATCTCAGAAATCCTATTATCATATCTCAGTTTTCTGAATGAAATCCCAGGTTTTCATTATTATTTTTCTAAACATACAACCCAAAATTATCATATATGAACACAACCAACATGTTTTCAATTGGGGACATTCATTCAAATAGAAACAACAACAACCAACATGTTTTCACAACCTAAATTCTAAACTAATCTATCATTAATCTCAGTTAAACAATTCAAAATCTCAGGAAAAATGTTTATAACAGTAACTAAATTGGAAACCAATATCAGCGAACAACTAGTTATTCCCTCCCTGTAATTCAACTTCTATTCAACAATTTAATCACAAAAAGAATCCCTTACATCCTAAACATGACATTTGATGTGTAGTAATTTAAATCATCCCATAATACATGATATTAATCCATTGAATGAAATCGAAACAGGGACAACAGTGAAACCTTCACTGATACTGAACCAGTATCAGAACAATGTCAAAACCCCATTTCACATTCAAAAATCAATTAAAACTCCAAATAAATGGTTGACAAACAATCATACATATGTGGGGGTGTGTCACAAGTTGTATCGTGTCCCAACACTGGACACGAACGTGTCCAAAATAAGATTAACATTTAGAGTATAAAATAGTCCAGACACAGCCTCGTGGGGAGATGTCGAGCCCAAAAGGACACGACACAAGCAATCTCGTGTCTCGTGGTTATGTCTAGGTGTTCGTCTAGTGTAGGGTCACGTGTCCAACACCCTGAATTGGGTCCTAGTGTCGCCGTGTCCGCACACGAGAAGCGTATCAGAGCTTGCCGTTAGCGAGAACACAGCCAGTGCGTGGCCAGTGCGCGCGCGATTTCTTCGCGCACACACATCGAGGTCGCATGAAACTTCATGGACATGGTGTCAGTGGGTGCCCCCAACTGTCCACAAAGTTTCATGGCACAACGTGCCGTGTCGTGTCCTGTGTCAACCCCGAGCAGCAGGGGAAAACTGTGGCAGCGCGCGGCCGTGTGCACGCGCGTGTCCAAGCCACCAAAACGACACAAAGCGACACGACAACTATGACACAAGGATAGGAACCTATAAACAAGATCAAGATCAAACTTCCTGTTCAAACACAATGAAATAAATCGATCGAAATGCCCTTTGAGGCATTTCGTCGAACACAGTGTCACTGGCACTGATACGTGTCCAGAATGGACACGAAACCTCTGACACCAAGCTCGAATCCTATCCAAACCCTAGGGGACCCTTAGGGCTTCCTATTCATGGAGATTGACAGGGATTTCATGGAGAAATGAGTGATATACCTCTATGGGAAGATCAATGAAAAGAATAACTCCTTGAGAGCTCCTCTCTTGGTATCCCAAGTCCTCCAAATTAAATCCAAACTGAACCAACCCTCCACAACAGCAAGAAAATCATCATTAGGAACTATTGCAACAAGTTTGAGGAATTTAGGAATTAAAATGGAATTAATAGAGAATTTACTAGACAAGAACTCACCTCTTTCTTCTTGGATCCAAATTTTCTAAGGAGGGAGGCTAGCCCTAAGTTTGAGAGGGGTTTATAGTGGGGGAAAGGGTAGGATGGTTGTCATTAGGTTAGGGTTAGGGTTTAGGATGAGGGGCTAAGGTTCCTCCAACAATTTCTAGCTAATCCAATGGCTCACAATTAAAGTAGCATCCTTTAACTTTTAGTCCAAAATATCTTTCTACAAAATATCTAGATATTTCACTAATGTAGTTTCTTTAATGAACCCATCTAACTTAGTCTCTAGGGTCATGATTAACAATCTAGATTAGGCTAACTTCTAGGTCAAGACTCAACAATTTAACTAACACATATTTAATTAATATAATTCACAAAATCACAAAAGTGTCAAATGACTAAAATACCCTTAGGCTTAAAAGTAGAAATTTGAAATCCTAAACACATGATTAGGTCTCATTGGTCATGATTAGTCTTCTAGGTCATGTATGACTAATGTTACACTAGCAAAACACAAATTCACATTTCACTATATTAAATAGTATTAAAATAACTAAAAATCACCAAAAAATCATATCATGACTAAAATCAAATATTTTAATGATTTAAAAATACAAAAGTTCAAATTTACCCTTATTTTGGAAAAGTGGGTGTTACAATGGTACATCTATTTGAAGAGATGATGTGCCATTTTGGCACATGTACTCTATATTACAAGAGTTCTAAAGATGAAGCTGGCAACCACATCCAGAAGTAGATGTCCTACCTTTTCATGAATCGTGAAAAGGATGAGAAAAAAATAAACGAGAAGAGATGGTATCAGATTATCAACTTCAAGCCTCTCTCTGAGAGTGAAATCATTTCTCTGTTGGAGAAATATGACTGCAAGGATTTCACGATCACTAAAGACTGGTACGAGTTCAAAGCTGGAACCACCTTCAGCTCGTATGTGAGACAGAGTGAAAAGATTCTGTCGAGGAACGGTCATTTGGCCGGATTCCTATCTCTGTGGTTAAGAAGATTCATTGTTCCTGGCTCCAGCTCCCTGGACAGGATACATAGAGGCGTTATCTTTGCAGCGGTGCGCCTTATGTATGGTTACAAGCTAGACTTATTATCAGCGATGACCTGTAGGCTGAACGCAGGTCTTCGGAATTTCGTAACCAACATGCTATCTGATCAGAGGAGGATGACTGAAGAATTTCCACGGATAGAGATGCCCTTCAGATATTTATATGGTTGGCTTCTCCTCCATCATGATGGTTTGATACCTCCAGGGGCAGGAGGGAGTGGCAGTCTTTTCCTGGAGAAGTACTCTGGAGAGACTTTCTGGAAGGTTCACACTCTTCCAGAATACAGAAATATCTTGAATCGAGCTTCACATTGGTCCATTCAATATGTCCCTCCACCATTGGGTTATGAAAGCATGCCCTTGAATATGACGAACGGAGATATGGGAAACAAGCTAGATGACGTAGCCTTCCAGTGGTTGCAGAGAATTCGGCCGTCTCATCTAGTATACCGTCATGAAGAAATGACGTATCTGGAGCCATATTTACCAAGCGATTTGCCAGACAATTCGGATATGACCAACTTCACGTTGGGAACGCCACCACTTGCCTTTCTGCTCGTGGAGGGCTTATTGACGGAGCTCGAGCCTGGAGATACTTTGCGACTAGAGATACAAAAGCTGTATTCTCTATGCCTAATCCTTTATCTAGCTCGGGGACGAAGATGCTTTACACATATGCTCGCTTTTATGTTTCGTCAAGCACCTTCAAGCCGAGTTTCAATCTGAAGACTTTTGTTGCGGAGGACGACCCAGTTCCATCGAAGAGGTCGAAGAAGAAAACTGTTATTCAACAATTTCCTCCAGAACCCGAAGATGAGACAACGGAGGATGAGCCCCTATATGAATTATTTTAGGAGGAAAATTTTCCTGATGAAGTTCTTCCTCCCATATTTGTATCCCTGTCTAAGAGGAAGAGAAGTGATGAGTCTGAGACAGTCTCCAAGAAGAGTACTAAGTCTCCAACATCTAAGAAGAAGAAAAAGGGGGTCTCAGTAACTGCCACTTCGTCTTTAGGTGGCATCTCAGTTGATGAAGATGACGCCGCTGATAAAGACGAAGATGAAGACGATGCTCCTTTGATAACAAGGAGGTCGAGAGGCAAGTATGTGAAGAAGTCCGTCAGCAAAAAGAAGGGCAATGAACTCCTAGAAACGATTATGAGTGGAGGAGTTTTGCCAGAAATCAATGAAGCGACTTCTACTGAGAAGACAGAGTCTGATGATGTTCACCTACCGGCAGCTTCAACTGAACATACTGAGGTAGAGTCTATTCAAGCTCAGAAAATGACTACTCATACAACAAGTGGAGTAGCTATTGAACCCTCAGAGACGAGGATGATCCTATTTGAGCATGGGACAGAGGGCGTCATTCAGGCACTGGATGACCAAATTGATTATTCTGAAGAAGAACCTGCCCCAGCAGCAGTTACAGAACAGCCGGAAGTTCCTGAAACTCATGTTGAAGAAGACATTTCTTCGGACAGAGGCGATGAAGACGTGCGAACGTCCGAGCTACCAGCTGCTGATGACTTGTTGAAGAATGTTTGTACAGACATCATTCTTCGAACTGATATTCCAGAGGAGACTGAACTGACAGTCAATACTGAACTTACTATCGTCACTGTTCCTGAGATTCATCCATCTCAAGGAATAGATGAAGATGTGAACATCATGGACTCTGGATCAGAGACTCATCTTGAAGCCGGGGATGAAAATGAATTTGAAGAAGAAGAAGAAACTGAAGAAGGTGATGATTGGCATGCTGGCACTTCTACTCCTTATGATGAGGATAAAGTCAGGGGGAACAGAATGGAACTCAGCCCCGAACCTGCTCAATCTCCAGACAACGTTCCATCACCCAGTAATTTTGGAGCTAGAAGCAGCCACATGAAGCAGGTATCGGACACCATCATGGACCGGCTACGAGAAGACGCCAGACTCCCTCAACATATCGAATATGAACCTCAGCCTGGTAGAACTTTATTTTAAATTCTGTTTCTGCTGTTTCTTTTTCTTTATATGCTGATAATTATTATTTTCTTTGACTGTAGGAACTGCTGAAGCAATGAGTTCGACTCATGCTCCGCTTATCTAGGCTGATGCTGATGAAGGGAGTTTACACTTGCCATCTTCTCCAGTAGCCCATACTTCCGTTCCCAGGATAGAGAACGTTCAAGCTTTTTCTTCCATGATGATAGCGACTCCTGGATTTGAGACTGGACTAGCAAGAACTCTGGAAATGTATTCAGAGATCATTTACTCATATCTAGATACATACTCCAGACGTTTCTTGAAGGATGAAGCTATGCCCTTTTCTGATCTTCGAACTATGGTCAAGTTCCCGCTCATGGCGTTGCGACATGCTGGTTGCGAATCTCAGTGCATCTTCTTCGAACATCTCCTGGATGAGTTGGAATTAACTATCCGAAAATACTGGGAGACTAAGAAGGAAGACATTCAATCTTTAACTGCGGCTGAGATCAGTCAATTGGAACGTGAAGCCCAGTCCCAGCAAGCTGCATTAGAAGCATTTCTTGCCTCTTCTTCTGAGAAATTAGTAGAAAAAGATGAAGAAATATTAGCTACTCGTCAGAGAGTAGAGCTTTTGGAGAAAGATAAAGCATCCAAAGCTGAAGAGCTGAAGAAGCTGAAAGAGGAGTTGGCTCGTCTTCAAGAGCGAATTGCTGTCATAGAAACAGAGCAAGCTGAGGTCGTTGCTGCTTATATTTCTGAAGCCGAACGCTGTGACACTCTTCAAAATGAGCGAGAGCAGATGCATGCGGAACAAATTGAAGAAGTTAACCGTATCCAATCTGCGATTATCATTTTTGATGAACAAAATGTCACAGTTGAAGCAGCCGAAAGAGTTCAAAAAGCTCATGAAGAGAAACTGAATGCTGTTCTTGATCGTATCAGGGAGCTAATAACTCCTAAAAAGTGAATCTTTTTCATTTTTACTTGTATTCAATGTTTTGATTCTGAATGAAAACAAATGAGAATTCTTAATCTAATTTTTGGTTTTGCTATTTTGATAATGATATATCTATAAAAAATATGTTCAGAGGTAAATAATACATGACACATTTCAATAGAATAGAATATACAAACAAACTTTGTAATTCTATCAGATGATATTAAACCAGAAATGATCTTAGTTTAATACTGATTGGAAAAAATATAATTCAGACCTAAAAATATCTTTGAACTCAATTTTTCATGATCTTTGGACTCGAGAATCAAAAGACTAGATATCATTAAAACATGATACTGACATGGATGATGGACGATGATGAATCGTAAATGTATGTGGGATGAACAGAAAAACCGACAAATGATGGAACCGTTAAAAATGAATGATAATGAACGGATGAATCGTCAGATAATAATAAATGAACGGGTTAACCGTCGGATTATAACGAACGGGCGAACCGTCGGATGGATGAACGAATGAACCGTCAGACATTAATGAACGGGCGAACCGTCGGATGAATGTAATAAATGAACGGATGAACCGTCAAGCATTAATGAACGGGCGAACTGTCGGATGAATGTGTTGCTTCATTATTTGAGGAATCCCTGCCTATAAATACAGGCTGAAATCTGACAAGAACGAACACTTCTACTCTTCAACATAAAAATGTCGTTTGAAGAAGCATCCAAGAAGGCTGAAATCACCCCGAAGGTTCAGAAGAGCACTGAAGAACGCCCTGCCGATCCAGTTCAGCCGAAGGAGGTAGAAGCAGGCGAAGGTTCGTCTGCACCCGAGCCACAACGGGACATTCTGGACTTTCTGCTTGATCCAGGAAGGACTAAAGAAGAGGAAGCCATGAGGATGGCTGCTTGCAAATTCCTCGTGGGTTCCAGCAAAGAAGTTCTTAGCTCTTTTGCTGATCGCATTTTCGAGAAGGACGGCAGCGGTCCGCGTCCAAATGTAGAGAAGGATGATAGTAATCTTCCTTAAAATCATGTACTATCATTCATGATTAAAATAAAATAAAATTTTATTTATAAACATGAACTTGTCTGATGATTTACAAATATTTACATTTATACATAATACTTTTTAAGGAATTTGCCATTAATAGGCATCATAACTTTTCGACCATCCAGTTCTGAGAGTTGATAAGCTCCATTTAAGAAGACTTTGCTCACAACATAGGGACCTTCCCACTTTGCGTCAAATTTGTCTTTGCTCATATGAGTCATAGTCATAGGACGTCTGACTGTTAGAACAAGTTCTTCTTTTTTATATGCTCGAACTCTGACTTTCTTGTTAAAAGCTCTCGAAATTTAGCTTGATAGAATTCAATATTCTGTTGAGCAGATAATCGCTTTTCATCCAGAGCTTCTAATTCATGAAGTCGAAGACGATCATTATTTTTGGTGGTAAGTTCATTAGCGATTGCTATCCTTAAAGAAGGAATTTGAATCTCTAATGGAAGAACAGCTTCGCATCCATACACCAGAGAGAAAGGTGTACATTTAGTAGTATTACGAACTATAGTGCGGTAAGTCCACAAACATTCACCAAGTTTCTCACTCCAATTACGTTTGTTGGTAGAAACAAACTTCTTTAAGAGTTTGATGATGGTCTTGTTGAAAGCTTCTGCTAATCCGTTAGCTGTCCGATTATATGCAGTAGAAGCCATATTGTTGATCTGATGATCGTCGCAGAATCGAGTAAACTTCTGACTGACGAACTGTGGTCCATTATCATGAATAATGCGTCGAGGAACACCAAATCTATAGATGACATGATGCTTGATAAAGTTGACAACATTAGAAGTCTTGACTTCAGATAAAGGAATAGCTTCGGCCCATTTGGAGAAATAATCGGTTATTGCGAGAATAAACCGATGACCTTTTGATGACGGCGGGTTGATCGGACCGATAATGTCCATGCCCCAAGCTTCGAAGGGCCATGATGCTGCCGTTGGATGTAGAAATTCTGAGGGTTGATGAATAAAATCTGTATGGATTTGACAAGCTTTATACTTCCTCGCATATTCGATGGCATCTGATACCATAGTGGGCCAATAATAACACATACGTCGAATACGGTCCTGAAGTTTTGGTCCAGGCTGATGTGCTCCACAAACTCCATCATGTGCTTCGTGTATAATTTGTTGAGCCTCATCACCGGCAACACATCGAAGAAGTAAACCATCATAAGCTCGACGATATAAGGTTTTTGTTGTATGATTGTAATAGAATCTGAGTGATCGTCGTCAGATAGATGCTGTCTCACTCGGATTATCTGGAAGGATATCATATAATACGAAATCTAAGAAAGGAAGTCTCCAATCTTTATCCGTATTCTGAGTCTCAGCTGAATTACTGAAGATGAATTCCATGCTAGAATCAGATGAAGAAGATAATGATTTACGACTTAGTCCAAATCCTCTTGTTGTATTGACATCATGAGATGTTGATTCTTCAATGTCAACTGGAAGTCCTAGAGTTAGATTGTTTTCGAGATGAAATAATTCTCGATTGCAAACAATAATTATTTGTTGCCGTCTAATTGGAATAGCTAACACCGCCGCAAGATTAGCAAGAGCATCAGCTTCTGTGTTACATGCTCGCCTAACATGTTCAATGAAGAACCCTTCAAATGAAGAAGCCATAGATATAGCCGATCTATGATAAGGAACCAGATCTTGATGGCGGACTTCATAAGTACCACTTATCTGATTGACAATGAGTTTAGAATCTCCATACGCTTCCAAATGTTGAATATTCAGATATTTAGCGAGTTGAAGACCAATGAGTAATGTATTGTACTCAGCAACGTTGTTTGAACATGGCTGATCGAGAGAATAAGCTCTTTGGATAGCAAGACCTTCTGGCGACATAAGAACAATTCCAACTCCAACAACAATGTCACAATTAGGACCTATTCTTGAAGCTCCGTCAAAGAATAGACGCCAAGTAGGATCTTCTTCAACAATTTGGTTTGAATCTAGGACTTCATCTGGGATTTCATCATAGAGTTTTGAATTTTCTGGAATTGAATGAGCAGCCAGAAAATCAGCTAAAGCTTGTCCTTTGACCAATTTCTGAAGAATATAGTGCATATCATACTGAGCAAGTAAGATTCCCTAATTAGCCAATCGAGAATTTAAAACACTGGGTTTCTTCATCATAACCCGTATAGGATTGATCCTGGAGATGACATGAATGGTCTGGCCAATGATATAGTATCGTGTCTTTTGGACAGCGAACATCAGGGGTAGACATTCTTTTTCGACCGGTGAATATCGAGGTTCAGCTCCGATCATAGTACGACTGAGATAGTAAATGGCTTATTCATGACCATTTTTATTCTTTTGAGCGAGCAATGCACCCAATGAATGACTCATTGCTCGGGTATATAGGAGGAACGGTATTCCTGAAACAGGAGGTACCAATACTGGAGGGCTCATCAGATATTGTTTTATATCATCGAATGCTTTCTGACATTCATCATTCCAGACAAAAGAAACACCTTTCTTCATAAGTTTATTGAATGGTCTGCAGCGTCCTGAAAGATTAGAGATGAATCTCCTGATATAAGCGATCCTTCCTTGAAATCCTCGTAGCTCTTTTAAGGTGCGTGGAGGACGCATCTCTTGGATGGCTTTGATCTTCTCGGGATCCACGTGTATACCTTTCGAGGTAATGACGAAGCCGAGAAATTTACCACTAGAGACGCCTAAGAAGGACTTAGTAGGGTTCATCTTTAATTGATGCTTACGCATTAGATCAAAAATAGTCTTCAAATCTTGGATGTGATCCTCTTTTTGTCGACTTTTGACTGCAATATCATCAACGTAGCATTCAACTGTTTTCCGCAAATGTTCACAGAATATAGTGCTCATAGCTCATTGATAAGTTGCTCCTGCATTCTTGAGACCGAATGGCATAACTGTATAACAGTATGTACCAATCGGCGTTCTGAAAGAAGTGCATTTCTCGTCATCTGGGAACATTTTAATCTGATTGTACCCAGAATACCCGTCCATGAATGACATCCGCTCAAACCCACAGGTGTTATCGATCATAACATCAGTAATTGGTAGAGGGAACTCGTCTTTAGGACATGCCGCATTGAGATCGCAGAAGTCTATGCATACTCTGATCTTGCCAGTCTTTTTAAGGACAGAAACTATATTAGCCACCCAATCGGGATGTTGTTCCTCTCTAATAAACCCAGAGGCCATGAGTTTATTGACTTCAGCTTCAATTGCATCCATAATGTCTGGACGAAATCGTCGCTGTTGTTGTTTGACCGGTTTAGCATTCGGCATGATATTGAGTTTATGAGTTGCGATTTGTGGATCAAGTCCTGGCATATCTTCATAACTCCAAGCAAAGACATCGATATATTCATGAATAAGTTTGATCATGTCTTGCTTATCAGTTTCCGAAAGACTTTCACTGATGAATATTGGTTTGGGGGATCCCTCTTCACCAACATCTATTTGAACAAGTTTGTCTTCAGTCGGAGGTTCTTTTTGCTCGAATCGGAACTCCCATTGATTATCTAACCTTTGGGCCCATTGTTCTGATTCAGGTAAGATTTCGAACTCGTCTTCGTCTTCATCACTTTCTTCAGAACGGTCAATGGAGACCATGTTGGAAGACAGAATGTTGTAGTGGAAGTCACCGATACCTGTATCAGAATCCCAAGAGGTAGTACTAGAAGAATCAGATCTCTTATCTTCGTTAGATTCAGGATCTTCATGGACAGTATTGATAAAAGGAGTAGGAGCAACATAACCTAATCCGCATTTTGTCCTTCCATATTTCAGAGGAGGAATCCGGACAGGCATTTTTCTTCCTTTTCTATTATTGAGGCTAGTTCTGAAGTCATAGCCCATGTTTTTAATGATGTCTTTAGATTGCTGACTATAACGACGTAGTTGTAATCTTCCAGTATCATCGTTTTTGTCATCATCTTCTAAATCAGGAGGATTCTGGGGCCCTTTATAGAAGAATGTCTCCTGGCTTTCTGCTAGGAACCAAAAAGTATGAAGTTTGTACTGGTTCTAGAGATACGTCTATATGAAAAGTCTGTACAACTTCTATGGTTATTGTTCTCAAGTCATCTAACAAATGCAAATAACTATGAACATGATTACACACATCAACATACTGCAAAGATGGAGAATTTTCATTAAATTTAAAAGTAGTAGTATTTATATTGGGAAAAGGCTGAGCCTTAGAAATCTTAGCCAAATCAATGACTAAAAGAGGAGAAGAAGAACGAGAGGAAGTTTTGTTTCGATTAAGATCGATAACAAATGGCTCAGAAGAGGTGAGCTCCCTTAAAGCCTGAGATGGAAGAGTAGTCCGCCCTCCAACAGGGATTACCAGAGTATTCTATTTTATATATGATGATACAGGAACTGTAGTACGCCCACTGACAGGAATGATCAGTGTATCGTGAGTAGACGATTGAGGTAATGGAGAGATCCGTCCGCTCACTGAAATAATGAAAGAACCTTCTCCAGAGGGTTTAGGAGATTGCTGCTGAGTTGTTCGACCTTTAATAGGAATTATCAGGGTCTCACTTTGCGGATCCTTTTTTTCCATAGCTTGTATCACCCTTGTATATTCTTCTTTGTACATTCGAGAATCATTGAAATAAGCTTCAACCCCATGGAAGGGATTTATATCAGCAACTTCCTTTTGTACTCTTCCATTGCTGTCAATGTATTTAAAACACTGATGAAGAGTAGAAGGCACTACATTATTTTCATGAAGAAAGGGCCTCCCCAGAAGAAGATTATAAGATCCCACGATCTCAATCATATAGAAAGTGACTTTGGATCTGAAATCGCTTATCTGAAGTTTCAGGTGAATCTTTCCCAAAGGCTCGCTTCGGCTTTGATTGAATCCCAGGATAGTAGTAACCGTCTTAGAAAGCTTATGAAGAGGGATTTTTAGTTCATCCAACAGACTCTTTGGCATTATACTTATAGCAGACCCTGGATCAATGAGGATACGATCTATCTTCATCGTATCGATATAACCGGTGTAGTAGAGAGGCCGATCATGTCGATTATCCTCCAGTAGCATGTCGTCTTGTGTAAAGATGATATTTGGGATAATCTCCAATACACTGTTGCAATGTAAGCAAGTGGCAGGTTCTTCATCTGGCTTCTTTAATTGTGCAAGACAAGAGTCAGCCTGAAGAAGTGCCTCACTTAACGTCTCCCGAGTTTCTTTAGAAAGACGTAGAAGTTCAAAGAGGGACATTCTAGCTGGAGTATTAGCAAGTTGAGCTAGAATGTCGAAGTTATAAGGCTTCTGAAGCCCAAGAGGAGGGGACTTCTTGATTGGTTTATCAAATCGAGCCTGTTGTTTGCCTTTCTCAAGAGCTGTGGGCTTGGAAGGAGCAGGTTCAACTGGTACAGTTGAAGGAACAGGTGCTATAGATGATTCTTCTTCAAGAGGAACATTAGGAGCAACTTTGTCAGCAGGAGGGATATCATGAGTATCCTCAGGACCCTTTGAATAATCCTTTAGATAAGGTTTTCCTGTTCTAGTAACACCAGCAAGTGCTTCTTCCTTATCTTTCGGCTCTGTGTCGGAAGTGGATCCGATAGAAGTCATATGACATGACTTAGTTTTCCCAACCTTCTTAGATTTTCGGGAAGTAGTCTTTTGAAGAGGAGGAGATTCAAAATCTGTTACCAGATTAGGATGAATCTATATGATTTCTCCTGTTTCCATCGTGATTGGTACTAAACCTTCAGACTGTGGAGGAGGAATATTCACTATTTCAAGAGTTGCTTTGGGAATGGGAACGATTCCACTTTCAAGGAGTTGAGGAGGAAAATCTCCGAATTGCATAGAGACGACGTTTGAGGTGACGGTCTTCTCTTTCGGAGTAAGAGAGATAGCTCCAGATTTAATCATTTCCTGGATCTTTCCTTTCAGTATATAACATGTACGAATTGTGTGACCCAACATTCTGTGGTATGGACAATATTTAGGATGATCTGTCTTACCAGCTTCATCAGGTTTCTTGATTTCAGGTAATTGTATTTTATTACCTTTCAGCAGACATTCAAAGATACCAAGGACATCGTCGTCATCAAAAGAGTATTCTTCTTTGGGGCGAGGTGCTCTTGGTTGTTGAGTTGTAGAGGCAGGAGGAGTTTGAACAGTCGATGCATCTTTGCTCTGAAGATTAACTTCAAGGGTTTCTTTTTCCTTGCGATTATTAGATTTAGCATTATTGTTAGTACTTTGACCTGTTTCTTTGGGAGTCATCTGCACTCCTAAACCTTTGACGGTTTCAGCACTAATTTCTGTGGCCTTGGCACTAACTATGAAGGAAGGCCAATCTTGAAATTAAGTAGATCCTGTCCACATGCTGATGATTGGCAACAAATTTGATTTGCATGTGTCGATGGTGACAGCATCAGGAGTTCCAAGAGGCATCTTCAGAGCTTCTCTTCGAAACCGTTCAATGAATTCCTCTGTAGTTTCATTATTTTTCTGCTTGATTCTTATAAGAGCAGACATAGTCATATCATTGAGCCCTTCATAGAACCGTTCAAGAAACATTTGTTTGAAACCGGCAAATGAGGTAATACACCCATCCGGGAGACTTCTATACCATTCATAAGCCGTTCCTTTGAGACATCCGACAAACAACCGAGTAAGGAGGGCGTCACTTGGTTGTAGCTGGTTAGTCATCACTTCAAAGTGATTAATAAATTGACTCGGAGAAGTGGTTCCATCATAGAATGAGATAGTAGGAGGCTTGTATTTAGGAGGATACGATACTTGCTTCCATTCTATCGGATAAGGTTGCTTGATGCCTAACCTTTGTAAACCATCTTTCTGTTTGAATGTCTCAAATTGAGTTTTGAGATTCCTTAATTCTTCAGTAACAACTCCGGAGGATTGTGGAGTTGTAGCTTACAGAGAATAGTTGGGAGGAGGAACAACATTATAAGCACTATCTCCAGCTCCGGAGAGACTAGGATTTGGTTGAGCTTGTCTAGGAGTATTGGATTGTGATGCTGGAGGAACTTGTACTGAACTTATACTAGTGTCAATTGGTATGGCCTCTGGTACAGTCTGTCGATTTTGCATCTGAGTTGCCAGGAGTTCGTACATCGACTTTATAGTATCAGCCATAGATTTCATTTGCTATTCCAAAGAAGAAATTCTTTGTTCTTGAGGAGTCATAGAAGAAGAAGGTTCATCAGTATTCCTATCGACCATATAAGTTGTGACTGTACGAGGGATTATTGATGAACTGGTGGATGTTGTTTGTTCTGAATCATTACTTTGTGTATCAAAGTCATTTATAGGAGAACTATCCCCAGTAGGAAGAGGTGGAAAGTTAGATTCTCCAAGGAATTCAGAATAGTCTTCAGAAACAGAAGTTCTTTGACTAGAAGCCATGACTCTTAATCTGGTACCTCTATATACCCCATCTGGACTATCAGTTCTACCCCCAGTATCCCGAGAGGTCATGTTAACAGAAGCAAACAGAGGTTCATCTTCATCAGGCATAGGTTCACACAGAATCCGATTGAAGACAGATTGTCATTTATTTTGACATCTGCATTGCATTGTGACTCTCGGTTGGAAGTCACACTCATGATCAACATGGTTCTGATCCATTGATTGACATCTGCATTGAATTATGACTCTTGGCTGGAAGTCACATTCAGCATGATCCATTGACACAGAATTATTTCTTCTCTTCTGTTGAAGGTGTTCTCATAAATTTGTCTGTGAAGATTGAGGTACATCAGAAAACATTCTTTGTGTATTTTTAGGAATATATTTTCGGTTCTCGGGTCTTGATGGCTCTTGATTATAGAGAGAGTGATTAATATGAGCCACATAATTTCTAGCATACTCTGCATCTGAATCTTTTATTTTCATATCCGATTGGTGTAGTTTCTTAACACCAGAAGTACTTCCCAAACGGATTTGATTAAGTTTTGCTCTTAGATCAGTTGGAGGTAACAGATTGGTTTTTGAAACTTGGAGTTTTCCTTCCGTTGATCTGGATATTTGCAGAGAAGGAAGAGTTGAACCACCCCCTTGATTAGGAGTTGGTAATAGACCCTCTTTCATAGACAAATTCTGTGCCCAATTCGAAGAAGTCGTAGAAGAAGACATTAAGGAATGTTTCTTCTTAGACTTATTCAAGTTTTGAGACATAGAATGTCCAGAAGGAAGAGTAGTGACCATCTCCTTTTCTTTGACTAACAAAATTATCAGTCAAAGCTGTTCCTGAAGTTAACACTACAGGAGCAGAAGAAACAACTAAAGAGTTATTTCTTTTCGAAGGGACTTTGTGTGGAGGAGTTCTAGCAAGACCACCCCCAGTCCTAGTAGAACTTGGCAAAAAAGAAGAGATAGCTAAAGAGCTATTCTTCTTTGAGTATGCTGGTGACAATTTGGCTAAGGAGCCAGTATTGTCAGCGTATAAAGTCTTGGCTAAAGAGCCAGATTTTGGTACGCACACTGAGTCAGAAGAAATTGACTTAGAAATACACGCTGGAACAGATTTGGCTAAGGAGCCAGTGTTGCCAGCGTGACTTTTGAATTTAGAAATACATGCTGGGACAGATTTGGCTAAGGAGCCAGTGCTGCCAGCGTGACTTTTGACTTTGAGATTGCACGCTGGAACAGGCTTGACTAAGGAGCCAGTGTTGTCAGCGTGACTTTTGACTGCTGTCGTCTTCGATCACACAAGAGTGTGCGTGCTTGAAGTAGAGTCCTTGCCAGTGTTAGGAGTAGACACTGTGGCAGAAACTTCACCCTTGGTTGCCAACAGATTCTTAGGGACGTAGACAGATCGTCCCTTAGACTTGGCAGTGGTGATGGAGGCTGAAGTGGGCTTGCCACCCTTAGCCCGCTGTATTTCTTCGTAGGCGAGTTGATCAAATTGGATCGATATCACCTTCTTCGTCGAGCCGACTGACGAAGTGTCGCATTGAGTTGTTGCCATCTCAGAAGAGGAGATGGTTTTCCCCAGCAGAATCGCCAATTTGTTTTCCATAAACAAATTCACTTTATTTATTGTGTTTCTGGGAAAATTACAACTGTAGGAATCCGATCTAGAAGACGATCGCTTTATCCCTTGGACGATGCGAAGAAGAAAAGCTCTCAAAATTTTGACAGTAATTTAGATAACTATGTATCTGTCTAATGAAATGAGAAAAGAACCCTATTTATATAGTCAAAAATAACTGAAAGGATAACTGTCTTCACAACCTGTGCATAGTTGAAAATCACGCAGGATTTAACATACGCAAAGTCATGAGCAGTTACTGGACGTGGCCTATAACTGTTGGACACATGGCAATCATGCATGAGTCGTGTGCAAGTTATAGGACACACAGGCGAGAGATCAGTGGCATGGCTGCCACGTACTCCAATTTGATAAAATCCACGCAGACTTGTTGAAGACGAAATCCACGCAGACTTGGGTCAGAAAGCTTCAAAATCCACGTAGACTTGGGGGAAGAAGCTTCAGAATCCACGCAGACTTGGGGCAAAAAGCTTCAGAATCCACGCAAACTTGAGACTGAAAGCTTCAAAATCCACGCAGACGTGGGACAGGAAGCTTCCGAATCCACGCAAACTTGAGACAGAAAGCTCAAAATACACGCAGACTTGAGGAAGGAACATAGAAGTTCAAAATACACGCAGACTTGAGCCAGGACTGCCAGCTGTCTTGATTCGACGTGCCTCGACTGACATAAAATCTCTGACAGTGATTGCCTTGTCAGTCACGTTAAATGACAATAAGCTCTTTTGGTACGCCAACTCAACGAAGGCTGAGTCTTGCTGAAGAAGATTTCAAAAATCACGCAATAGTCGGCTGTGATCTCTCGAGTTCCGTGCATACGTGGCGTACGAGGAGACGTTCTTCGACTGTCGTGCTGTCAGTCATAATGACACTCTGACAAATGATGAGCTGTCTCCCAGCGTAACTTTTAAATATTATCCTGATCAACTCAGCGTGACTTTTAGACTCTGTCTTGATCAACTCAGCGTGATTTTTAGACTCTGTCTTGATAAACTTAGCGTGACTTTTGGACTTTGTCCTGATTAACTCAGCGTGACTTTCATTTTTAAGGTCTACAATAATCTCCTCGACATTTAAATTCAAGTTCGATCATTATCCTTCGAATCATTCACAACATCAATTTTTCTCAAACCCAATTTTGTGTATTGTTCATCCGTCTATCTTAATTCATTGACCAGCATATTTCCTCAATTCGCATCAATCCTTTGCCAACCCAAATCATCGAGCAACATTCAATCCAATCCTTAGAGTCATTGCGTAACTTCAAAATTTAACTTTTCATGCACGCTATCTTCCCATCGTGCTAACTTTTTCTATACGATCCACCTATCGATTTCCTTTATCAAGTCATCCGTTCGCTACACCTTAACTTTTCCTCGATTTGATTTTACCTACTCAATCATTCTCGCGTTTTATACTTCGCACAATCCTTAATTCCGTGCACGTTCCGTGTGTGTAAATTCTAGGTTGTTCGAATTGATTCGTCAAATCTCAAGACTATAACTTATTCAACGATACTCAATTTATGGCTTTGCATACACTCGACGCTTGCTGATAGACTCATCGATACCCCACATCCTCAATCGATCGATCGACATCCCTGAGACTATCGCATACACCACTCAGGGATGAAGTCATTCAACTAATCCACAACACTATCGTTCGAATTAAAATTGACTTCTTCAAATCTTTCATTCGAACCATTCCTCGAAATCCAAGCACGCTCACCTATATCGCACCGACGTTATCGTCGCTCGATAGCACCCCTATCGATAATCATCTCACTTTATTCAATCGAGTTCAACTCATTCTAGCTCAAAACATTACGAATCCCGCACTCGACTTTAGTAGGGTCGACCCAATTTCGGTGTATATGCCCAGCCCGACTTAGCCAATCGTGCTTATGCGAACCATCTTTTTGTTTTGTCGAAAACTGTTCTCCTACGTTTTGTAAAATAGATAGACTTAATGTATGGACATCCCGTGGGACATTTGAGAGAGAGCGCACCAACGATATCAACTTTACGGAAGCAACAATTCAGAGTTTGCGGAAACAACATAGTTAAAGTATTCAATCGATAGTCCAAGGACGTAAAGTCGTGCTCTGATACCATTATGTCACGCCCCGCTCCCGTAGGAGCGATCGTCCTCGCTTGTAGTACCCCATCCCGCTCAGTCAATCGGAGGAACAGGAACGTCGACGGTGTTCGGACTAAGCCTTGCAACGGCTACTCGGTGACATCGCTCGGTCAAGATGACCGCTCGCTCAGGTGGGGTAGTTTCGGTGAACTTGCCTCATCTTAGCCTTCACATAATAAATCGCATGTTTTTAACTTGCACAAGTAGGCTTAATAATAAAAGAGATGAATCCACATAGCTAAAGGGAGTAATCCCGACGGGTCAAATTGAGATAGAGTATGGAATGGTCCAACGGTCGTCTTAGAGTTGGTGCACGGCGTGCTTTGAAAATGACACTCGATCCTTTATCCCGTGGCTTGGGAGAAGGAAAGTTGGTTGAGTCGGCAAAGTTATGAACATAGGCTAAGTCATAGGCGTCGCCCGTATAAATGCTTCATAAAGCATGCACGGTCCTGTCGTCCAAGGCTTGGCATAGCCTTGGCTTGCCCCGTGAGTTAAGTTGCGTTGCACAGCTTGTGCCATAAGTCTAGGCACCCAAATGACTTGGTCGTTCAGAGTTGAACGCGTGCACGGCATGTTCCATCGAGGCAAGACTTGACGCGGCCTTTGCTTGTTAAGTTGTAGGCTTGAGTATGTTAGGCAAAGTTATGCTAGTCGACCTAAGTCATTCTAAGTGCGGTCTCGCTCATTCTGCGGTTGTCAAGTCAAATAGTCCCACGATCCCAAGGCCCGTCATATAAAGTATGACTTGGGCGATAGCGTCGCGTAGATCAGAAGTCGGTTTGAGGCACGGTGTACGGACTTAGTGTCTAGGGCGTGAACCACGGTTGATTGAATGAGTTTTGGAGAAAGGATTATTGAATAGGCATTGAGTTGAATGAAATAATATGATAACATGGAAAGAATGCTCGCGATCGTGGGTCGTCGAGGGGTTTCAAATGATAGAAAAAATGCTCGCGACCGTGGGTCGTCGAGGGGTCTCAAATGATAGAAGGTTTGATATTGGTTTTGAAAGAGATGGTAACATTGGAAGAGGAATGACTGTGTGAGATGTCAGTTTGTGTCGAGTCTTGTATGGTCATTGGTTAACTTGTCGATAAGGAGGAGTTTCTACGCGCGACAACCCTGGGCGCCATGGGACCGCAACGTTCCGGAGGGAAACACGGTATAGCCGTAGCTGGACGAACCGCTCGGGTCATTCGGGAACTTTCAGCAGGGCTAGCTACCTGCGCTGAAAGGGTCGCCGAATGGCAAGGCTATAGTCCAGGATAGCTTGTGATGTTAGTAACCAATTCATATAGATGGGTCGGCACGGGCGGCAATCCGCGTGTGTGCCTTTGGATTGAGTCAGTTGGATGTGTGTACAGTTGAACACAAGGTTTGGTCCTAAGATTTGGCATCAACATAGGCGACGTGCTTCGGCACGAGATGCGGCGTCGGTCTTAAGTTATCGGCATATAAGTTGCATAAGTTATGGTTTTGAGTTTTCTTGAGTTTAAGTCAGGAAATGCCGCAAGGCGAAGTCGGTCAAGTGATACTTAGACCAGAAGTCTTGATTGGGTCTGTTGGTGATCGAAGTAGCAATGGCCGCGAGGCGGCGATATGGTGAAGTCATATTGAGTTGCGAGGCACGGTATGATGGATTTGTAAGCACGGTCACACGAAAATGGGGCTTCATCGCGTAGTTGCGTCTCTGATTATGGCCGTAAGGCAAACACGACTTGATAGGTTAACATTTGTTGAGTTAACATTGATGTTGCGAGCACGGGATGGTCTAAAGACACAAAATAAGCAAGGCGTCGGTCATAAAACTGATCCTAAGGCAAGACTAGAAAGACAATCGATAAGAAATGACTATGTTGCACAAAGTAAATCAAACGTGTTGGATTTGTATGGGTGAACGAGGAGCTCTGTGAAACCCATATTCTCGTTATTAATTATTAAATAGTGATTTAGTATTAATATTAGTATTTCAAAAAAATATATATTATTATCATTAGCGTTTTCTAAAAATTATTATTATTAATATTACTATTAATTATTTACGAGTGAAAAAGGATTTCGAAAATAATAACAACATGGATTTTTGGATTTCGAACCCAGACCCAGGCCTGAGCCCAATCCCTTTCTTTTTCTAATTTTTGACTTGGTTAATCATTATTTTAAAAAAAAATGGTTTGGCTGGTCCCGTAGGACCAGCATTCTTGCAACTTGTTCAAGTCACCCCCTCACTTTCCTCCCCTACGGTTACTCCATCACAATTCCAAACTCTCCCACTCCCCCTCTTATAACTCCCTGTTATTAAAACACCACCATCAACTCCTCATTTAATTCAATTCTCCACAACTCTTTTTAGTTCCCACTCTCCCATCCCTTCATCTCAGGAGAAATAATTTCCAACTCTCTCTCTCTCTCTTTCCCTCACACGATCCAAAACTTTTTTTTACAGAAGAGAAGCACTCTTCTTTCACTCCTCCCAACTTTTCCCACCAAACCCTCTCTTCTCCTCCACCTAGGTCCGGCCGCCCCGTGTTCGTCCCGCCCGGCCAAACTTCCGTCCGGCGACCGGCGTCCCCGCACGCGGCCCACTCTCCGGCGAACTCTGCGTGCGGACCCCCTTTTTCCAACTCCGGCGATCTCCGTGCTGTTCCGGCCAAGCGCCGCCCCAGCGCACTCCGGCGGAACCCCGACCGCAGCCCGGCGACCTCTCCCCCGCGCGGTTCCTTTCCAGCCGACCACGTCGAAGCCCCGCCGGCCGAGCCCGGATCCGCGCCATCTCCGCGCGTGCGACCTCTCCGAGGCCGCACCCCTGCAACCCCGAGGCCGCGCCCCCGCGCGCAGCCTTCCTCCCCGCCGACGTCTCCCCTTTCCAGCACGCGCGAATCTTTCCCCGCGCTGTCCCGCCTTCCGGCGAAGCTCCCGCCGCCGCGCCCCTTCTGTCCCCGAGGCCGCCGCCTCCTCCTACAGCGCGACCCCAGCGCTGTCCCCTCCTCCGTGCGCCGCCAACTTCGGCAGCACCCCGACCGCGCGTGGCCGACCCCGTCGTCGTCCCTCTTCCGTGGGTCCAGCGCTTCGCGGCGACCCCGCTGTCCAGATCCGCAGAGTTTACCCTGCTGTCCAGATCCGCGATCCCGTGCACCCGATCCAGCGTTGTCCGAACGTTGTTTCGGCTCTCTCCAAGTTTTTCCTGCGGCTCTCCGCCAACGGAATTTGGTAATTTCTTGGTAATCACAGTAGTTCGTCCCTTCCGTAGAGTCGGTGATGAAAATCGGTCCCCGGATTCCCTTCGGGAAATCCGGTTAGCAGCGTAGTATCTTTGATTAGTTGCGTTAGCGTATTTTCCTGTGTTTTATCTGCTGGTTTGGTGTGAATTGGATTGATTATGGGATTCCCGGATATTTCGGAAAATTCGGTGGATTGGGAATTATTTTCTGGTGGCTTGGAAATATTTTGGTAGATATATTCTGTGGGATTATTTTGGGTTGGAATATTTGCAGGTTTTCTGTGGCGCATTTCCCAGTTTTGCGTTGTCCCGAAATAGAGGAAGTGCTGCCCAAATTTTTACAAAACTATATTTAGTTGATTTCAAAATTGGTTTTCGGAAATGAATTTTTAAACTGATTTTCGGGCGACGACCGTACCGGTCTGTGGGCCCCGGCGAAATACAAACGCACCGGTCCGACCGGACGTTGTGGTATTAGCCGAATTTTGAGAAATGGACCGAGTCTGAGACTCTTAGCTTTCTTTTAAATTATTTTAATTAATATTTAGGTTATTTATATTAGTTATTTAAATTCCTGCACTTTATTTAATAATTAAGTCAATTTCTCTTATTTGATGTAAAAGAAAATTGTACAGGGCATAAGCCCACCCTAGATCATTAGCTGTGCCATTGTATTGTGTAGCGTAGTTTTTATTTTTATTTTCTGGTGGATGTGATTTGGGTGGTTGTGTTTAGACGCATAATCGTAGATTAGAACGTAATTTACTGATTAATTAAGAATTAGTTAAAATGGATAAAATATTAGTAAATAACTAGTTCATGATTTATCACTAAAAGAAAACTATATTTTTATAAATATATTACAAAAACACAAAGTTTTCCAAAGTTAATTGATTCTCGTGTTATTTCCAAATAATCCAATTAATCGGTTTAATCAACGCACGTAGTTGCGATGTAATCGTTAGCTGTAAATTAATACAACTTAAAACCTGACTAGGATTTACTACTAGAGATTGCAACTAGCACACTTAGTCTGGTTATTCAAGGTTCTAAGTCGAGTTCTCAACAGTAGGAACTCGAAGATACACCTGACGTCCTTCCTCGGTACCGACTCGTCTTTCCAGTCAATCTAATACAAGGCAAGTTTCGGATTATGTTTTCTTGTAATTTCCTTAGTAAAGTTAAGCTGCATGTTAAACCACACTGCTGACACGGAACTCTACCTTAGGGTTCAACTATTGATTGTTACTGTTACTGAATCTGGGACTGGGGGAATAGTGTAGACGTTTATGACCAAAGTCCCTACTGAACTGACTGTGTTAGCTTACCCCTCTCACACACGGGGATAAGCCATATCGTATCGCTAAGATACTACTGATCAACCCAAGCCGGTCATAGACGTTTGCATATTCAAAACACACTGAACTGTTTTAAACTGCTGAAAATATTATTTCAAACTGTTTACCCTGCACTTTCCAATTACTATTTAAATTATAAGATACATATTTCGTTCTTGCTCCCTCCTGACTGGAGACAACATTTTAGGTAATACTGAGGATGACGAGCTATTCTATAATGGCAATTATGACCCGGTCCTCTACCCTGCGAAGGTACCAGAGCCGTCTCTGGAGGACGCTGATCCTGGGACTACAAAACCAGATGCTTAGATAGTTTTTCCTTTCTGCTTTTTCTCCTTTATTTGGAGTTTGTAGTTTATTTCAGCATTTCATTTCCAGTTCTACTTCTGAATATTTTATTAAACAAAGTTTCATTTCCGAATAGAACAGTTGTGACAAATGTAATTGTGTTGTTGTGAATACCTGCTACTGAACAGCTTACTGCCGCCGTCTCAACAACGGTACAGGCTGGGCATGATCCGGTTCGACCCAATTAGTTGGGATCGGGTCGTGACATGTTTTTAGTGGTGGCCCATGCAGGTCCTACAACAACAACAACTTAGGAAAACCTATCTAGAAGCAACTAGAACACTAGAACATCAATTTGTCACGACATAGGACCGAAATATTTTATAAATAAATATTTTTGCTTGATTATAGACCGGTAGGCTACCTTGCTTATGTGTACGACCTAAACCTTCCAGAGAATGACCATTGACAAGACCAAATCCTGCTGGCGATGAGGTATCATCTCTGGATCATACCCCATCTCCTCAACCAAGCCCATGGTCTTTTCCCTCGCGGCTGTTTGACCGTCCTCATAGTGCATCCAGTGAAGTTTTTCCTACACTGGCGATTCCTACCTCATCTCAAACTGAGTTGCATTTCCTAGGGGGAGTGTTCATTTTGTTGCTCCACCAGTACCAGCAAACATCTTCCAAATGGTTGTCCTATTTCAAGAAATCCTGAAGTTCCAGAAAGCTCAAGATGAAGCCCAGCAGGAACAGATGAATATCACGAGAGAAGACATGAAGAACGTCAATGGTGTAGCCTTAGCTATCTTAAAACCAAGTTGGAGCGGAACCTCACCCTAAGAGGGGTACCCCTGAAATCTAGAAGACATTTTGAGCCCTATCCGGCAGTTATATCGTAAGAAACTATTGGTTTGTGGCTACTGTAAAAGGCTTGGTCACCAAACCAATATTTGTCACAAGAGATTGGAGAAATGTTTGGTATGTGGATCTGCTGAACATCGGGTAAAGGATTGTCCCTTATCTTTCCACCAATCCAGAGCTCTTATCCCAGCAACACCTGTTAGGCCACAACCTAGGGACTCTCTTCCCATCTAGCAGACCTTGCCTCCTACAAAGGCATAATGCAGACTCGAAGTTCATAGAAGATGAAGGACCAGATCAATGAAGGCTCTAGGATTTATCCAAGATAGAACTTCACCTTAGGGAACACCTATCCTGTTTGTGCCCAAGAAGGATGGAACAACTGATGTGCATGGATTACCAGACACTAAAGAACAAGTACTTTCTGTCCGGATCGAGGATCTGTTTGATCTGGTTGTGTGGAATTAAGGTGTTTCGAAGTTTGACTTAAGATTTGACTACCATCAAATCAAAGTCAGGAAAGAGGACATTGCCAAGGCGGCGTTCAAATACCAAGTATGGGTAGTTTTCTTTGGTCGGGACGTTAGACTGACAAATGCTCCTGCTGTGTTCATGAATCTCATGAACAGAGATTTTAATGAGTATTTGAATCAGTTTATCTTCTCCATCAATAACATTCTGATATATTTGAAGACTGAAGAAGAGCATGAAGAACACCTGAGGAAGTTTTTGGAAACTTTGAGGAAAAAGAAGTTTATGGTAAGTTATCTGAACGTGGATTTTTGACAAGGTGGACTTTTGGCCATGTTGTCAAGAGAAGAAATTTCGATGGAAGATAGCTGTTGTTGAAAAGTGGTACATCCCAAGTTTAATTCGGAAGATTCTTGAACTTGGCCGGCTACTATCAGAAGTTCGTGAAGGATTTCGCCAAGATTGCTGAGCCAATGACGAAGCACACTTGGAAGAATGAAGAGTTCATCTGAACGAAAGATTGCCAGGCGGCATTGAAGAGCTGAAGAAGAGACTTACCACTACACCAATCCTTGCGCTACCCGCGGGAACCGGTGGGTTTTCAATTTACAGTAATGCCTCTGGAAAAAAAAGACTGGGCTGCGTTCTTCAACAACATGGGAAAGTAATTGCTTACACATGTAGGCAACTACAGACTCATGAGAAGAATCATCCCACACCTAATTTGAATTGCTGCAATTATCTTTACTTTGAAGCTATGGAAGCATGATTTTTATGGAAAGGGAGTGAAATATATACGGACTACAAAAGTCTGAAATATGTCTTCACTCAGAAAGGGCTGAATGTTAAACTAAGAAGATGGCTGAAGCAGATGAAGGACTTCGACATCAACCTACAGTACTATTCAGGTAAGGCTAATGTGGTCGCTGATGCACTTGGTCGATACTGATGGCGAAGTTCTTAACCAAGGACTAGCACCTGCTAGAAGATATCGAGAAGTTTGGACTGGAGGTTATACTACCTGGAGATAGAAGGACGGAGCTGGATGCTGATTCAGTATTGATGAAGTTCGAGGCTGAGGGATAAAAATCAAGAGAACGTAGTTTCAAAATGAGGCACTTTGCAGGCTTAGAACTCAAGTGTTGGCAGGAACACCTGAGGGTTTCTAAATTAATCAGCATTGGAACTCTGAAGAATGGTGCGAGACTTTGTGTATCGGCTGACAAACGGAGGAACGAGTTGATAAAAGAAATGCACCAGTCGCAGTATTCCATATATTCAGGAGATAATAAGGTGTATCGGAATATGCCTCCATTGATTGGTGTTATGGAATAAAGAAGGACAATTCCAGGTATGGGATTAGATGCGAATTTGTCAATCTGAGGAATTTAGCAAGAGAACAACCAGTTTATTGCAGCCGCTGGACAATTCGGAGTGGAAGTAGAAGCATATAACAATGAACTTTGAGTAAAGATTGCCTTGTTCCCAAGGAGGGAAGGGCACCAATTGGATTATAGAAAACCGACTGACTAAGTCAGCACACTTTCAAAGTTGGTTTATCCACTAAGAAGTGGGCAGCATTGTACGGGACGCACATCTACCGGATTCATGGAGTACCGCGGGACGAGCAATCAGAGAGGTCAATCCAGACGCTTGAAGATGTATTGAGATTTTGCGTCTCGAAATTTGGTAGGTCTTGGGGAGACCAAATTGCATTTGGGAAAGTTTCTCCTACCAGAGGAACAATCAGTTTCGACGGAGCCGGAAATTGAGGCCAGGTACATCAGGTCATTTGAAGTTTAAGACGCGTTGGAAGTAGCGTACCAGTTAGCTCTACCAGCTAATCTTGAGGGTGTGCAACGTCTTCTACGTCACAGCTCAGACACTACATTTCGGATCCGAGTCACATTTTGGATAATTCAGAGCTCAAGTTTGGACTTAACCTTTCAGTGCCAGAGGAACCAGTTGCAAGCCTAGTCAGAGGTAAGAAGAAGATCAGAATTCGGGCCATCACTTATTTTCTTATCTTTTCGTTCTAAACTTGACTGATGCTGACGAAGTTAGCCTAGTTTTGCAAGCTATCTCTTTATCAAGCTTGATCATGACAATATTTTATTGGGTGCACCCACTAATATATTGTCTAATCAGGACCGGTGCATGATGGTCTGATCAACCTCGTGTACTTTGGTTCGCTTTTGTATTTTTTCTGCATGGATGATATCATAAATAAAACTTGACCCTAAACCATCTCATCCACGACTGCCTTGGAAATTCTCATTGTTGGACCTGAGTTACGGGCACAGTACCCGTACCTGTTTGGCTTTTCTATCCTACCTTTAATTTCGAGGACGAAATTTTCTAAGGAGGGAAGATTGTGAAACCCATATTCTCGTTATTAATTATTAAATAGTGATTTAGTATTAATATTAGTATTTCAAAAAAAAATATTATTATCATTAGCGTTTTCTAAAAATTATTATTATTAATATTACTATTAATTATTTACGAGTGAAAAAGGATTTCGAAAATAATAACAACATGGATTTTTGGATTTCGAACCCAGACCCAGGCCTGAGGCCAATCCCTTTCTTTTTCTAATTTTTGACTTGGTTAATCATTATTTAAAAAAAAAAATGGTTTGGCTGGTCCCGTAGGACCAGCATTCTTGCAACTTGTTCAAGTCACCCCCTCACTTTCCTCCCCTACGGTTACTCCATCACAATTCCAAACTCTTCCACTCCCCCTCTTATAACTCCCTGTTATTAAAACACCACCATCAACTCCTCATTTAATTCAATTCTCCACAACTCTTTTTAGTTCCCACTCTCCCATCCCCTCATCTCAGGAGAAATAATTTCCAACTCTCTCTCTCTCTCTTTCCCTCACACGATCCAAAACTTTTTTTCACAGAAGAGAAGCACTCTTCTTTCACTCCTCCTAACTTTTCCCACCAAACCCTCTCTTCTCCTCCACCTAGGTCCGGCCGTCCCGTGTTCGTCCCGCCAGGCCAAACTTCCGTCCGGCGACCGGCGTCCCCGCACGCGGCCCACTCTCCGGCGAACTCCGCGCGCGGACCCCCTTTTTCCGACTCCGGCGATCTCCGCGCTGTTCCGGCCAAGCGCCGCCCCAGCGCACTCCGACGGAACCCCGACCGCAGCCCGGCGACCTCTCCCCCGCGCGGTTCCTTTCCGGCCGACCACGTCGAAGCCCCGCCGGCCGAGCCCGGATCCGCGCCATCTCCGCGCGTGCGACCTCTCCGAGGCCGCGCCCCTGCAACCCCGAGGCCGCTGCCCCCGCGCGCAGCCTTCCTCCCCGCCGGCGTCTCCCCTTTCCAGCACGTGCGAATCTTTCCCCGCGCTGTCCCGCCTTCCGGCGAAGCTTCCCGCCGCCGCGCCCCTTCTGTCCCCGAGGCCGCCGCCTCCTCCTACAGCGCGACCCCAGCGCTGTCCCCTCCTCCGTTCGCCGCCAACTCCTGTCAGCACCCCGACCGCGCATGGCCGACCCCGTCGTCGTCCCTCTTCCGCGGGTCCAGCGCTTCGCGGCGACCCCGCTGTCCAGATCCGCGGAGTTTACCCTGCTGTCCAGATCCGCGATCCCGTGCACCCGATCCAGCGTTGTCCGAACGTTGTTTCGGCTCTCCCCAAGTTTTTTCCTGCGGCTCCCCGCCAACAGAATTTGGTAATTTCTTGGTAATCACAGTAGTTCGTCCCTCCCGTAGAGTCGGTGATGAAAATCGGTCCCCGGATTCCCTTCGGGAAATCCGGTTAGCAGCGTAGTATCTTTGATTAGTTGCGTTAGCGTATTTTCCTGTGTTTTATCTGCTGGTTTGGTGTGAATTGGATTGATTATGGGATTCCCGGATATTTCGGGAAATTCGGTGGATTGGGAATTATTTTCTGGTGGCTTGGAAATATTTTGGTGGATATATTCTGTGGGATTATTTTGGGTTGGAATATTTGCAGGTTTTCTGTGGCGCATTTCCCAGTTTTGCGTTGTCCCGAAATAGAGGAAGTGCTGCCCAAATTTTTACAAAACTATATTTAGTTGATTTCAAAATTGGTTTTCGGAAATGAATTTTTAAACTGATTTTCGGGCGACGACCGTACCGGTCTGTGGGCCCCGGCGAAATGCAAACGCACCGGTCCGACCGGACGTTGTGGTATTAGCCGAATTTTGAGGAATAGACCGAGTCTGAGACTCTTAGCTTTCTTTTAAATTATTTTAATTAATATTTAGGCTATTTATATTAGTTATTTAAATTCCTGCACTTTATTTAATAATTAAGTCAATTTCTCTTATTTGATGTAAAAGAAAATTGTACAGGGCATAAGCCCACCCTAGGATCATTAGCTGTGCCATTGTATTGTGTAGCGTAGTTTTTATTTTTATTTTCTGGTGGATGTGATTTGGGTGGTTGTGTTTAGACGCATAATCGTAGATTAGAACGTAATTTACTGATTAATTAAGAATTAGTTAAAATGGATAAAATATTAGTAAATAACTAGTTCATGATTTATCACTAAAAGAAAACTATATTTTTATAAATATATTACAAAACACAAAGTTTTCCAAAGTTAATTGATTCTCGTGTTATTTCCAAATAATCCAATTAATCGGTTTAATCAACGCACGTAGTTGCGACGTAATCGTTAGCTGTAAATTAATACAACTTAAAACCTGACTAGGATTTACTACTAGAGATTGCAACTAGCACACTTAGTCTGGTTATTCAAGGTTCTAAGTCGAGTTCTCAACTGTAGGAACTCGAAGATACACCTGACGTCCTTCCTCGGTACCGACTCGTCTTTCCAGTCAATCTAATACAAGGCAAGTTTCGGATTATGTTTTCTTGTAATTTCCTTAGTAAAGTTAAGCTGCATGTTAAACCACACTACTGACACGGAACTCTACCTTAGGGTTCAACTACTGATTGTTACTGTTACTGAATCTGGGACTGGGGGAATAGTGTAGACGTTTATGACCAAAGCCCCTACTGAACTGACTGTGTTAGCTTACCCCTCTCACACACGGGGATAAGCCATATCGTATCGCTAAGATACTACTGATCAACCCAAGCCGGTCATAGACGTTTGCATATTCAAAACACACTGAACTGTTTTAAACTGCTGAAAATATTATTTCAAACTGTTTACCCTGCACTTTCCAATTACTATTTAAATTATGAGATGCATATTTCGTTCTTGCTCCCTCCTGACTGGAGACAACATTTTAGGTAACACTGAGGATGACGAGCTATTCTATAATGGCAATTATGACCCGGTCCTCTACCCTGCGAAGGTACCAGAGCCGTCTCTGGAGGACGCTGATCCTGGGACTACAAAACCAGATGCTTAGATAGTTTTTCTTTTCTGCTTTTTCTCCTTTATTTGGAGTTTGTAGTTTATTTCAGCATTTCATTTCCAGTTGTACTTCTGAATATTTTATTAAACAAAGTTTCATTTTCGAATAGAACAGTTGTGACAAATGTAATTGTGTTGTTGTGAATACCTGCTACTGAACAGCTTACTGCCGCCGTCTCAACAACGGTGCAGGCTGGGCATGATCCGGTTCGACCCAATTAGTTGGGATCGGGTCGTGACAAGCTCATTCCACCAGTACAGTTGAGTACTGACACCCACATACTTTTCATATGCAGGCATAGGTAGAAGCTCGTGGTGCAGAGCTCGCTTGGATGCGTCGAGGCACGAAGTTCCTTGACGATTCGAAGCGTGCGGCCGCATGGAGTAAAGACTTATACGGGACATAATGTATGTACGTCGCCTTCCGAAGCTTCCGCTGGCTCAAGACTTGTAATTGAGAGATGAGAGAGAGCTGAGTGACTTGTAATGTGATATGAGTGAGCTTGAGAGACTTGTAATATTGGCCTTGCGCCCCATTGTAATCTATGTTTCAATATCAATAAAGAGTTTCTTTTGAATAACTTGTGTTTGTTCTAAATTTTCGCTGCTATTATTCAATGTCTCTGCTCGGGACTTCTGTACGACGACCCCGTCGCAGCCGCTGGAATTGGCCGTTATGGAACCCGCCTTGCACGAGCGCAATCTAGGCTCGTGCGGCATCACGTCTTAGCGAGGACGATCGCTCCTACGGGAGCAGGACGTGACATAATGGTATCAAAGCACGGCTTTACGTCCTTGGACCGCCGATTGAATTCTTTAACTCGTTGTGTCCGCAAACTCTGTTGCTTCCGCAAAGTTGAAATCGTTGGTGCGCTCTCTCTCAATTGTCCCACGGGATGTCCATACAATAAGTCTATCTATTTTGCAAAACATAGGTGAACAGTTTTTCGATAAAACAAAAAGATGGTTTGCGTAAGCACGGTTGGCTAAGTCGGGTTGGGCATATACACTAAAGTGCGTCGACCTTAGAAAGTCGAGTACGAGAATTGAATAGCGTCGAACAAGAATGAGTTGAACTCGATTGAGTATAATGAGATGACTATCGATAGGGGTGCTATCGAGCGACGATAACGTCGGTACGATATAGATGAGCGTGCTTGAAATTCGAAGAATGGTTCGAACGGGATTCGAAAAGTGGATTTTGATTCGAATAATAGTATTAAGGATTTGTTGAATGACTTTATCCCTGAGTGGTGTATGCGATAGCCTCAGGGATGTCGATCGATCGATTGAGGATTCGGGGTGTCGATGAGTCTATCAGCAAGCGTCGTGCGTATGCAAAGCCTTGGATTGAGTGTCGTTGAACATGTGTAGTCTTGAAGATTTGACGAAATCGATTCGAACAACCTAGAAATGGATGTGCACGGAACATGCACGGGATTGAGGATTGTGTGGAGATGAAACGTGAAAACGATTGAGTAGGTGTAATTGAATCGAGTAAAAAGTTAGAATGTACGAACGGAAGATAGCGTGCATGACTTGATCGAGGAAATTGATACGGATCGTATGCAAAAAGTTAGCACGATCGGAAGATAGCGTACATGAAAAAGATTGTGTTTGAAGTTACGCGAATGACTGGGAGGATTGTAATGAATGTTGCTCGATGATTTGAGTTAGCAAGGAATGATGCGAATTGAGGAAATACGTCGGTCGAAGACTTAAGATAAACGGATGAACGATACGTGAATACGGGTTTGAGGAAATTGATGTTGTGAACGATTCGAGGGATAATGATTGAACTTGAATTGAATGTCGAGGAGATTATCCAGTCGAACGATAGCATCATTCGCCCGACTCAAAATTTGGTTGCAAAGGAAGATCGTCAGGTTACGCATATCGTCGATGGTATTGAGGCGTATCAAAGATCGCTATGCGATAACTCGGGGGTACTCTAACTCAGAGAAAGACGACCGTGTAAGTGTTATTGTTCGATTAGATGCTATACTTAGGATTTTGATCGAGATGAATGTTGGATGAAAATAACTGTGTTTTGATGGTTACGCGGATAACCACAACGTCGACAATCTTGTCTTTTACGAGAGCAACTCTAGCCTCACACATGCGTTGCATCGAATTTGGGGCGATCGTTCCGCTGTGAGCGCTGACATGGTGATTCATGTCGCGGGAATGATCGAACTGGAAAAATTAGGATACGGCAACTTTGATTGTCTCGGCTTGTCGGTTTGATGCGAAGGAGAATTCAAGGATGTTAGGACTTGCGATTGATGAATGAAATAAACTTGAGGATTGAGTAGGTCCAATCCGCGCATCGAGAATGAATTAGTCTAGACGCAAAACAAGAGTTACGTCCCGATGAGGATAATTATCCCGCGGGAGTGTGCATGGTGATTCATGCCTACCGTGGATAATCTGACTCGCGTGAGATCGGGACGCAACATATTGTTAAGTTAGACGCTCATGATCGAATACGTGAATTGGAATAGATGACTTAGGAAATGTGGAATGTGAATTATGGATTAGCGATGAATTGTGTCGTAGCGTGCTTGAATTGAGAAAGATTGATAAGCGATCTATGTCGAACGTGTTCGAAGATATAGACTATACAAAGATGGTTTGTTGAACGGGAGATATTGATATGTCGTAGAATTGGTTGAACGTAAATTTTCGTAGGATGGCTTTGCTGAACGACTCGGACCCCGTGTGACGAATATTGGGATATGGATAGGGAATCGATGCTCGATGTTTAGAAATCGGAGTGATGCGAGCTTGGGTAGAAAACCCCGTACTATCAACTTGGTTTGACCTTAGGATGGGGTCAGTGTTGATATTGTTGTTTGGGAACTATGATTCTAATACTGACAATTGACTTTAGCCTAAAGAGATTGCCTAGCGGCTAGGCAAGATGTCCATGTTGCGAGAGTTAGCATCGGTAGGATTGATTTTAAAGGATTGAGTGGATGGATCGATAGATGGAATTAGATTCACTATCACAAGGCTCGGTTGAAATGTATGTATTTCGGGGACTTTGGAATGTGTGCACGATCCAAACTAAGTGATACGCTGAATCAAGTAGAACTTGAGGAACGAGAAGTGTTGAGGATTTTGAGATCGTGAGTTTTGAAGAAAAGATCGAGGGTAGCACGAGCGTGGCTCGGATTGAGAAAAAGCATAGGCGTAGTGCGTGCGAGAGTCTTGAATGTTGAGTAAAGTGATAAGTCGATAAGTGTACTCAGTTAGTTTCGAGGACGAAACTTTTTCTGAGTGGTGTATGATGTAGTGCCCCGTCCCGCTCAGTCAATCGGAGGAAAAGGAATGCCGACGGCGTTCGGACTAAGCCTTGCAACGGCTACTCGGAGACATCGCTCGGTCAAGATGACCGCTCGCTCAGGTGGGGTAGTTTCGGTGAACTTGTCTCATCTTAGCCTTCACATAATAAATCGCATGTTTTCAACTTGCACAAATAGGCTTAATAATAAAAGAGATGAATCCACATAGCTAAAGGGAGTAATCCCGACGGGTCAAATTGAGATAGAATATGGAATGGTCCAACGGTCGACTTAGAGTTGGTGCACGACGTGCTTTTAAAATGACACTCGATCCTTCGTCCTGTGGCTTGGGAGAATGAAAGTTGGTTGAGTCGGCGAAGTTATGAACATAGCCTAAGTCATAGGCGTCGCCCGCATGAATGCTTCATAAAGCATGCACGGTCCTGTCGTCCAAGGCTTGGCATAGGCTTGGCATAGCCTTGGCTTGCCCCGTGAGTTAAGTTGCGTTACACAGCTTGTGCCATAAGTCTAGGCACCCAAATGACTTGGTCGTTCAGAGTTGAACGCGTGCATGGCACATTCCATCGAGGCAAGACTTGACACGGCCTTTGCTCGTTAAGTTGTAGGCTTGAGTATGTTAGGCAAAGTTATGCCAGTCGACCTAAGTCATTCTAAGTGCGGTCCCGCTCATTCTGCGGTTGTCAAGTCAAATAGTCCCACGATCCCAAGGCCCGTCATATAAAGTATGACTTGGGCGATAGCGTCGCGTAGATCAGAAGTCGGTTTGAGGCACGGTGCACGGACTTAGTGTCTAGGGCATGAACTACGGTTGATTGAATGAGTTTTGGAGAAAGGATTATTAAATAGGCATTGAGTTGAATGAAATGATATGGTAATATGGAAAGAATGCTCGCGACCGTGGGTCGTCGAGGGGTTTCAAATGATAGAAAAAATGCTCGTGACCGTGGGTCGTCGAGGGGTCTCAAATGATAGAAGGTTTGATATTGGTTTTGAAAGAGATGGTAACATTGGAAGAGGAATGACTGTGTGAGACGTCAGTTTGTGTCGAGTCTTGCATGGTCATTGGACAACTTGTCGACAAGGAGGAGTTTCCACACGCGACAACCCTAGGGCGCCATGGGACCGCGACGTTCCGGAGGGAAACACGGTATAGCCGTAGCTGGACGAACCGCTCGGGTCATTCGAGAACTTTCAGCGGGGATAGCTACCTGCGCTGAAAGGGTCGCCGAATGGCAAGGCTATAGTCCAGGATAGCTTGTAATGTTAGTGACCAATTCATATAGATGGGTCGACACGGGCGGCAATCTGTGTGTGTGCCTTTGGATTGAGTCAGTTGGATGTGTGTACAGTTGAACACAAGGTTTGGTCCTAAGATTTGGCATCAACATAGGCGACGTGCTTCGGCAAGAGATGCGGCGTCGGTCTTAAGTTGTCGGCATATAAGTTGTATAAGTTATAGTTTTGAGTTTTCTTGAGTTTAAGTCAGGAAATGCCGCAAGGCGAAGTCGGTCAAGTGATACTTAGACCAGAAGTCTTGATTGGGTCTGTTGGTGATCGAAGTAGCAATGGCCGCGAGGCGGCGATATGGTGAAGTTATATTGAGTTGCGAGGCACTGGTATGATGGATTTGTAAGCACGGTCACACGAAAATGGAGCTTCATCGCGTAGCTGCGTCTCTGATTATAGCCGTAAGGCAAACACGACTTGATAGGTTAACATTTGTTGAGTTAACATTGATGTTGCAAGCACGGGATGGTCTAAAGACACAAAATAAGTAAGGCGTCGGTCATAAAACTGATCGTAAGGCAAGACTAGAAAGACAATAGATAAGAAGTGACTATATTGCACAAAGTAAATCAAACGTGTTGGGTTTGTATGGGTGGGCGAGGAGCTCATTCCACCAGTACAGTTGAGTACTGACACCCACATAGTTTTCATGTGCAGGCACAGGTAGAAGCTCGTGGCGCGGAGCTCGCTTGGATGCGTCGAGGCACGGAGTTCCTTGGCGATACGAAGCGTGCGGCCGCATGGAGTAAAGACTTATACGGGACATATTGTATGGACGTCGCCTTCCGAAGCTTCCGCTGGCTCAAGACTTGTAATTGAGAGATGAGAGAGAGCTGAGTGACTTGTAATGTGAGATGAGTGAGCTTAAGAGACTTGTAATATTGGCCTTGTGCCCTATTGTAATCTATGTTTCAATATCAATAAAGAGCTTCTTTTGAATAACTTGTATTTGTTCTAAATTTCTGCTGCTATTATTCAATGTCTCTGCTCGGGACTTCTGTGCGACGACCCCGTCGCAGTCGCTAGAATCGGCCGTTATGGAACCCGCCTTGCACGAGCGCAATCTAGGCTCGTGCGGCATCACGCCTTAGCGAGGACGATCGCTCCTACGCGAGCGGGGCGTGACATCGCTAAGGCATGATACCGTACGATCCTAGGTTGTGCTCGTGCAAGGCGGGTTCCATAACGGCCGATTTCAGCGGCTGCGACGGGGATCGTGGCACAGAAGTCCCAAGCAGAGACATTGAATAATAGCAGCATAATTTGAAGCAAAACACCAGTCATTTCAAACACTCTTTTATTGATATTGAAATAAAGGTTGCAATGGGGCGCAAGGCCAAGATTATAATCACTCAAGCTCACTCTTATCACATTTCAAGTCACTCAGCTCTCTCTCATCTCTCAATACATGTCTTGAGCCAGTGGATGCTTCAGGAAGGCGACGTCCATACATTATGTCCCATATAAGTCTTGACTCCATGCGGTCGCACGCTTCGAATCGTCAAGGAACTTCGTGCCTCGACGCATCCAAGCGAGCTCCTGCGCCACGAGCTTCTATCTGTGCCTGCACATAAAAACTATATGGGTGTCAGTACTCAACTGTACTGGTAGAATGAGCTCCTCGCCCACCCATACAAAAACAATACATTAATTTACTTTGTGTGTAACATAATCCCTTTATGATTGTCTTTCTACTTTTTCCTTAGGATCGATTTTAGGATAGACGCTGTAACGCCCCGGTCCCAAAATATAAGGACTAGTAACGTAATCATGCCAGCTGCATACATACGAAGTCTACTCCAATATATGGAAACTCATATGTATACATAAGCTATATAATGTAGTAATCCAAGACAATACGCAAGTGACCGCTACATGATACTCACAACTCACACACAACTCGTGATACAATCGTGACAAAGTTAATGACATGCATCCTATTGACGGAAGTCTCTTAACTCTAGGTCCACAAACAAAAAAAATAACTGGAAATAAAAATAAGGAAAATAATAACAGAATAATAAGATGCAATTAAATGTAAGCAGTAAATATGGCAAGGTATCTTGCCTGGTGTGTCGCCTGGTGTGGTGTGATGATTCGGCATGTCCTGGTTGTCCAATAGCCATGTTTGATATGTATAGGTCCAAATTTGCAAAGAAATATGATTATAGAATTAGTCATGATCAATGGGGATATCAAGGTGGGGGTTTTGTAGAGAATACATACTTATACTATTTTAGAAATCATCAATATTACTTGAAAATTTTATTTAAAGTAATTTTTACGTAAAATATTTAGTCAACACATTTTTATGTAAATATTAATTACTCTAGGAATTTATTTTTTAGGGCTTAAACTATGTTTGAAATATTATATATATATATATATATATATATATATATATATATATATATATATATATATATATATATATATAGGGTCAAATCTGTTATATGTTTTTTTCACAATATATTATATTAGTATATAATTATCAAAATCCATCCTAATAATATAACTCCATTAGTAATACTATTAATACTAATGATATCAATTAAGTAAAGTATAATAATAATAATAACAATAATAATAATAATAATAATAACAAATATAAACTTTAAAAGAAACTATTGTTTCTTTCCCCAATTTAGTTCGGGAGAGAGAGAGATGGAGTTCGGGAGAGAGAGAGATGGGGGAGAGGCTTACCAGAGGGGTAGCTCCGGCGCCGGTGATCGAGGGGGTTGTCCGGCCTGCGGCGCGAGGGAGATCGTCCTCATTGGGGGTTGCACGCGGGAAATCTCACCGCGGGGCGCTCACCCGAGGGTTCGCGAGACGGCGGCGGTGGCGCAGTGCCGCGGCGCTGGCGGCGGCTGGGCGTCGGGAGCCGGCGGAGCTCGGCGTCGGGAGCTGGCGGAGCTCGGCGTCGGAGAGGGCTAGTCGGCGGAGAAGATGAAGCGGGTGGGAGAGCCACGCGGCGAGGTCAGAGTACTGACGGGGTGGCGACACTCAACGGCGGCAAAGGGCTTCGGAGGGGATCAGCGGAGGCGACTCGTTGCCCTCGGGTTGGAGCGGCGCTCGGCCGGGCTCGGCTGGGATGGCGTCGGGGATAACAGAGGTGGAGATCCGGGCCGCGGCCGGGGAGCACGCATGCGGTGCTGCCGAGTTTCGCACGGCGATGCGGAGGAGAATTCGTCAGGTCGTTTCGGGCGCTGGTGGTTCCAGATCCATGAGGCATCCGGCCACGCAGGTGGCTGCGGCCAGGCGCCTCGACTGTCAACAATAGCTATTTCGCGGGATGACGGCTCATGATGGCGGCGAGGTATGGGTTTCTTTCCCCTTTCCTTTCTGTGGTTTGGTCTTTTGGGGAAAATGATGATGATGATGATGACGACGGTGGTGGCTGTGGCCGGGGATGGCTGGAGGTTCGCCGGTGATGGCGAGGCTTAGGGTGGTGGTGACGGAGCCAGTGATGAGTTCGGGTCTGGCGGTTGTGGTGGTCATGGTGGTATCGGGGATTTACCGTGGCGGAGATGATGGTGCCGGGGCGATGATGGCTGAGGTGGAGTCTGTGATGGCGGCGGTGTCGGAGATGACAGGGAGGAGAGCGGTGTTGGAGGGATGCTGTCGATATAGCGAGGCAGGAACAGAGGCATGGCTTAGGTTTAGGTGTCATGTCGGGATGGGTCCGACACGGTTGGGTTGGACGTCCGGTTTAGTCGGACAGGACAAAAATTATGTATGTGTAATAAAAATTATAGTGGATGTAGAGGCACAGACACGATGCACAATATGGATGGTAGAAATCATGGAAGAGTACCTCTCCTTATATAGGAGGTAGGAAATTCCAGTTGGATAAGGATTAAGGAGGTTTAAATCCTTTATTAGATATTATTCTATTTAATTCAAAAATAATTGGATCAAATCCAATCCAATATAGATACATTCTATCTTTAATAAAGACAAAGTCAATAAAATCTTTTCAAATTTTAATCATCCTAATTAATCAAATTTAAACCAAACAATATTTTTTTAAATATATTTTTTAATATTAAAATATTAATATTAATTAATTTCTAAAATAATATTATATATATGAATTTAAATTTATGCACCTCATATGCAACGAATATTTGCAAAAAATATAGTTTTCAAAATTATTATTTATATAACCTTTTATGATATAAAATAAAGTTTTGGAAATTACAATGTGACGGTTTTCACAACTTTAAGCAATTGAAAATATTTATTATTTATTATTTGAAAAACCAAGCTTTTTTTTAAAATAAAATATTTTTACAAAAATATGTACCTCGCACATATTCGCACTCGACAAGACATACAAAAATGCGAACTCATACGCGACGTCCCATTCGACAAATTCGTACGCGACGTATAATACGACTATGCGACGTACAAATACCAAGTAAAAATTTTGGGTTAATTAGTTGTACCCCCTATGGTTTGTACGTATTTTGGTAACTGTCCCTGTTGTTTTAAAAATAAAGAACACCCCCTGGTTTATAATGTTAATTAGTTGTACCCCCTGGTGCATAGAAGAAAATGAGTGAAAAATTAAGCAGCCAGGGGGGGTGTTCTTTATTTTTGAAACAACGGGGACAGTTACCAAAATATGTACAAACCATAGAGGGGTACAACTAATTAACCCAAAAATTTTAAATACTCAATTTATATAAAAAAAATTAAAGTAGAAATTTAGGGGGTTTACATCCTACCCAACTTACAAGAATTTCATCCTCGAAATTTAGGAGTAGGTAGGGTTGAGGGCACGATTACGAGAATGATTCACTCCTAACTTGAGTGGTGATAATAAATAGTAGGGTCGAGGAAAGGACGAGGAGTTTAAGACGAAGATATAGTCACATTGGGTGACAATGGTCATAAGTGATAGGTCGGCTAGAGAGAATTCTAGTGTAAGTGCCTTCGTCCTTCCAAAATAGGTCAAGGCTGAAGCAATAAAGAGTTCAAAGACGAAATTACGAATACGTGGTTCAAAGATGACCGAATAATTTCAAAAGAATTGTCAAGGCATTCGTGGATGGGATACTAGAGATCAAGTTGTCATTATGTCCCATCCACGTAGAACAATAGGTAAAAGCGAACAAAAGTGCACTTGGTTGATCAGACCATCATGCACCGATTCTGATTAGACACTATGTTAGTGAGCGCGCTCAATAGCATAAGTCATGAACAAGCTCGATAAATCAATGAGCTTGCAAAACTAGATTATAGTAGCAGTATTAGTCAAGATGGTAAAATCATAGGCATGAGAGTTTATCGATAAGAAGTTTAAGCAACGATTCGGAAACGAATTCAGCAAGCAATTTGAACAACAATAATAAAAAAAAATTGGTATAGTCTAGAAGAAATGTCATGGCATCCCAATCAATGTCTATATTCGAAAAAAAAGACTATCATTTATCAAGACGTGTAAGCTCACAACAATTTTTCCAAATCTCAAAAATTTACTAGCTCGATACTCTTGATTCAAACTTCCATCTGTATATCTCGAATCATCTTATCAATAGTAACTTTAGTCTCATCAAATTCCATATTCCACAAAATTTCATTTTTCATAAAACATTTTTGTTTTCCTCAAACTGGAGTTTCTCCTAAATTTTGACTCACAAAAACTTTGGATCCCTAAAACATATTCTTAATCATAAATCTCGTAACCTTAGTTCTAATCTTGATTATGTTGGAGTGGGTGGGGTTCCCAACCTATGTGGAGAAGACCCCGGAGTGCGACGAGCGCCATTCGTGTGTCGAAGAAGCTCGGAAAGTAGGCGATGCGGAGTCGCTACTGCTGCTGCTGCTCCTGAAGGAGATTCTGGACTGGGTCTGCCGAGTTCGGCCCGAACTCGATCCCAAGGCCGAGTTTTGGCCGAACTCGGTCTAGCCGTTCCAGAATGTTGGCGTTAGGTGCTGTTTGCTCGACACAGAGTTCTGGCCGAACTCTGTGTCGTCGGGGGCTGAAGCGGATTTTAGGGTGACTTTTTACCACTGGATCTAATCCAACGGTCCAGGTTGGCTGCGGGATTAGGGAGTTAAGTTGAGTTTTCTCAACCCTAATTCATTATCGCAGAGGCAACACAACTTGGAGAGAGGAAGGAGGCAAGAGTGCCATTGCAACTTCGGAGAAGAAGACGGAGGATTGAAGGTCGCTATTCGAAGGAGATCGTGTTCGGGTAATCTCTACTCGTCGTTCTCGCTCTTCGTAGCCTTGTAATCATTGTTCTTATCTCTGAGTGTTGTGGGGATCCGATTTGGATCGGGAGGAGTTTGTAGAGGGTGTAATTCTTCTATTCCATTAGTGGAGGCTTCTCAGGGTTGGACTCCGATCGTCCCTTGGTTTTTTCCCGCAAGGGTTTTCCACGTCAAAAATTCTCTGTGTCTGCGTGGATTGTTTTGTGTGGTTGTTTTTGGGTTCGTGCGTTGTATTGCTCGATCCTCTCGCAAGTACTCTCCGATTTGGGGAAAGGTTTTCGCGCTTCTTTCCCAACAGAGTGGTATCAGAGCCAGGTTCTGGAATTCAGAAGGAGTGTCAGTACTTGACAGAGAAACCAGAGAGGAAGAGATGGACGCGAAGCCGGTGCGCATGGTGAACCTGAACGGCACCAACTATCACTATTGGCGGAGCAAGATGAAAGATTTGCTATTTGTCAAGAAGCTGCATCTACCCGTGTTTGCATTCGAGAAGCCCAGTGATAAATCTGAGGAGGACTGGACATTCGAGCACATACAGGTGTGTGGGTACATACGACAGTTTGTTGATGAGAACGTGTACAACCACGTTGCCAATATTGAGCACGCGAAGGCGTTGTGGGATAAGCTGAAATCCTTGTATGCGAAGAAGACCGGGGTAAACAAGTTGTTCCTGATCCGAACGATGATGGGTCTGCGATACAAGGTTGGGGCGTCTATTTCGGATCACTTGAGTGAGTTCCAGGGCGTGGTTGACCAGCTATCTTCTATGGGAGTCAAGTTCGACGACGAAGTTCAGGGACTGTGGCTGCTGTGTACATTGCCAGACTCGTGGGAGACCGTACGAGTATCTATGATCGCTTCTGCTCCAGAGGGCGTGGTCAGTCTGGAGTTTGCCAAGAGCGGGGATGTTGAATGAAGAGATGCGAAGACGTTCTCAGGGCACTTCATCCACATCCCACCACTCAGAGGCATTGGTTTCAGAGAGCCGCGGAAGGGGCAAAAGCAGGGGTCCAGGTGGTGGTAGAGACAAGAGCAGGAGGAAGTCCAAGGGTCGTTACGAGGACTCAGAAGTGTTACTATTGTGGTAAGAAGGGCCACATCAAGCAGGAATTGTTTCGCTTGGAAGAGAGAGAGAAGAAGCGCGACAAGGGGAAGCAAGAAGAGAACACTACAGCGGCGGCCTCGGTGCATGGAGGCGATGTGATCGTCGTAGGTGATGAGGTCATTACTAACCTCGCCTGCGATGATAATTCTTGGATGGTGGACTCAGGGGCTTCAGCACATGTATCTCACAACAGGGCACTGTTTGCCACTTACACGACAGGCGACTGTGGCGTGTTGAAGATGGGCAACGGAGATGTGTCGAAGGCGTTTGTCGTTGGAGATGTGCATTTGAGAACGAAGACGGGTACGGTTCTTGTTCTCAAAGATGTTCGTCATGTCCCTGATATCCGTTTCAACCTGGTGTCGGTTGGAAGGTTGGATGACGAGGGATTCTTCAGTCTCTTCGGGAACAGTCAGTGGAAGCTTTCCAGAGGTTCGTTGGTGATTGCCAGAGGAAACAAGAAGTTCGGTCTCTACTATATGGAGGAGAGCGCACAGGAGGCACAGGAGGTGAACGCAGTCAGTGATGCGTCTACCGAGTTGTGGCACAGGCGGCTCGGCCATATCAGCGAGAAGGGGATGAGCTACTTGGTGAACAGGAAGGTGATTCCGGGGCTCAAGTCTACAAAGTTGGAGAAGTGCACGCACTGTTTAGCTGGAAAGCAAAATAGGGTGTCTTTCCAAAGTCACCCAAGTTCGAGGAAGCCGGCGTTGCTCGAGTTGATTCACTCGGATGTCTGCGGTCCTATGAAGGTGCTGCCTACTTTCAAGGAGTTTCAGGCCTCTGTTGAAAGGGAGACGGGCAAGAAGTTGTTGTGTGTTCGGTCCGACAATGGCGGCGAATACATCGGTCCCTTTGATGCGTATTGCAGAGAAGCAAGGGATATGACACCAGAAGACTCCGCCAAAGACACCTCATCTCAATGGTGTAGCGGAGCGCATGAACAGGACACTGATGGAGAGGGTGCGGTGTTTGCTGTCAGAAGTAAACTTGTCGGGCAGTTATTGGGGTGAGGCTCTTCTCACAGCTGCTTATATTATTAATTTGTCTCTTAGTGCTCCTTTGCAGGGTGATGTGCCTGACAAAGTATGGTACGGCAAAGAGCCGTCATACAATCACCTGCGGGCGTTTGGTTGTAAGGCCTTCGTGCATGTACCGAAGGACGAGAGGACCAAACTTGAGCCGAAGACGAGGCGATGCACCTTTGTCGGCTACGGTCGGGATGAGTTTGGCTATAAACTCTACGACCCAGTAGAAAAAAAGCTCTACAGAAGCAGGGACGTGGTGTTCGTCGAGGATCAGACCATGACCAACACTCAGGATTCTGAGACGTCTTCTGAGGCTGAGAAATTGCCTGAGTTAGAGTCATTTCGCTTCAAGCAGTTTCCAGAGGACATCGCAGAGGATCCAGTTACGGAGGAGCCGGTACATGGAGTTGCTCCCAACCTTGATCATCAGCCTGCTGATGGTGGTCAGGGTGTCCCTCAGGAGGATGAGCATGCCGGAGAGGTAGTTCCTGAAAGGGAGGAGGCTGTCGGTATACAGCCAGCACCAGTGGCTCCACTGAGAAGGAGCGACAGAGATCGTCGACCATCTACGAGATACTCACCAGATGAGTATGTGCTATTGACTGACGGGGGAGAGCCCGAAAGTTTTGCAGAGGCTATGGAAGACGAACACAGGCAGGAGTGGATGGAGGCTATGCAGGAGGAGATGAGTTCCTTGCACACCAATTCTACTTATGATCTGGTGCGGTTGCCAAAGGGCAAGAAGGCTTTGAAGAATCGATGGGTGTTCAGAGTGAAGCAGACGGATGATGCTACTCGCCCTCGATACAAAGCGAGGCTGGTAGTCAAAGGCTACGGTCAGCGGAAAGGCGTGGATTATGATGAGATCTTTTTGCCTGTCGTCAAGTATTCGTCTATTCTGGTGGTGCTAGCATTAGCAGCCAGTCTCGACTTGGAGGTCGAGCAGATGGACGTGAAGACGGCATTCCTCCACGGTGATCTTGAGGAGGAGTTGTACATGGAGCAGCCAGAGGGATTCTGTGAGAAGGGCAAGTCACATTTGGTCTGCCGGTTGAGGAAGAGCTTGTATGGTCTGAAGCAGGCTCCGAGGCAGTGGTACAGGAAGTTCGAGTCGTTTATGGGGGAGCATGGTTATGCACGGACGACGTCGGATCACTGTGTATTTGTGAAATATTTTGCCGAGGATGATTTCATCATTTTGTTGCTCTATGTAGATGACATGCTATTAGTGGGTCGGAATGCCACTAGGATAGCGGAGTTGAAGCGCCAGCTGGGCGCGGCCTTCTCTATGAAAGATTTGGGCGCAGCGAAGACTATTCTTGGGATGGAGATCAGCCGAGAGAGAGAGTCCAAGGTGCTACACTTGTCCCAAACGAAGTACATTCACCGGGTACTTCAGCGTTTCGGGATGGACGGGTCGAAGAAAGTGAGTTCCCCTCTTGCGGCTCACTTTAAGCTCACTGAGGAGCAGTGTCCATCTACCGAGGACGAAAAGGAAGATATGGAGCGGGTTTCATATGCCTCAGCTGTGGGAAGCCTGATGTATGCCATGGTGTGTATGAGACCAGATATTGCTCATGCAGTTGGTACGGTTAGCAGGTATCTTTCAAATCCTGGAAGGGTACATTGGAGTGCGGTCAAGTGAATTCTATGATATCTTCAGGGCACTGCTGGTTGGAGACTTTCCTTTGGTGGTGACGAGTCGAAGCTGGTTGGGTATACCGATGCTGATATGGCTGGAGATGTAGACACGAGGCGATCGACTTCGGGCTACGTGATGATGTTTGCGGAAGGAGCAGTATCGTGGCAGTCGCGGTTGCAGAAGTGTGTTGCCTTGTCGACGACAGAGGCAGAGTACATTGTGGCGACGGAGGCTTGCAAGGAGCTGTTGTGGATGAAGAAGCTGTTGCAGAAAATGGGACTGAAGCAAGAGCAGTATATTTTGCTTTGCGACAGTCAGAGGGCTATCCACCTTGTGAAGAATCAGACGTTTCATAGCCGGTCCAAGCACATCGAGACCCGGTATCATTGGATACGGGATGTGGTTGAGAAGAAGGACGCAGCGCTTGAGAAGGTTCATACAGATGACAACGGAGCTGATATGTTCACGAAGATTCTACCAAGGAGAAAGTTTGAGTACTGTAGGCAGATCGACGGGATGACGATATCCTTCCCATAGTTGTGAATTGGAAGATTTGTTGGAGTGGGTGGGGTTCCCAACCTATGTGGAGAAGACCCCGGAGTGCGACGAGCGCCATTCGTGTGTCGAAGAAGCTCGGGAAGTAGGCGACGCGGAGTCGCTACTGCTGCTGCTGCTCCTAAAGAAGATTCTGGACTGGGTCTGCCGAGTTCGGCCCGAACTCGGTCCCAGGCCGAGTTCTGGCCGAACTCGGTCTGACCGTTCCAGAATGTTGGCGTTAGGTGCTGTTTGCTCGACACAGAGTTCTGGCCGAACTCTGTGTCGTCGGGGGCTGAAGCAGATTTTATGGTGACTTTTTACCACTGGATCTAATCCAACGGTCCAGGTTGGCTGCAGGATTAGGGAGTTAAGTTGAGTTTTCTCAACCCTAATTCATTATCGCAAAGGCAACACAACTTGGAGAGAGGAAGGAGGCAAGAGTGCCATTGCAACTTCGGAGAAGAAGACGGAGGATTGAAGGTCGCTATTCGAAGGAGATCGTGTTCGGGTAATCTCTACTCGTCGTTCTCGCTCTTCGTAGCCTTGTAATCATTGTTCTTATCTCTGAGTGTTGTGGGGATCCGATTTGGATCGGAAGGAGTTTGTAGAGGGTGTAATTCTTCTATTCCATTAGTGGAGGCTTCTCAGGGTTGGACTCCGATCGTCCCGTGGTTTTTTCCCGCAAGGGTTTTCCACGTCAAAAATTCTCTGTGTCTGCGTGGATTGTTTTGTGTGGTTGTTTTTGGGTTCGTGCGTTGTATTGCTCGGTCCTCTCGCAGGTACTCTCCGGTTTGGGGAAAGGTTTTTGCGCTTCTTTTCCAACAGATTATACCATTTTTGGAAAAATCACATATCTCATAGTAAGTCTCAAACTTTTGGAATTTAATAAATTCCTCAATCATTTTTTTTCCAACCTATATACTTCTCAAATCAACTCTTCCTACTAGAAGTTTCTCGTCTACGGATATAGGATCAATCCTTTGAGCATCACAATTCCTCATTCTCAATTTTTTGTTTATTCCTTGGAGATAATTTGTCAATTTATAATTCTTTCACGTTTAATCGTATCTTTAATCACCATCATTTTATTATTACCAAAAAAATTCCTCAATAGATTAAAGTGTCCTTTCCGAAATTTATTAATATGATCTTATTTATTTCTCGTAATAGCATATGTCTCATATTCCTTTAATCTCCTATGTGGTATTCTCTAATCTAGTCGTATAATTGAAGGGTGTCATAAAAATTTCATCTTCACACAAGGAAGCCATAAGAAACACGGTTTGCATGAGTTACGGGAAGTCAAATAAAGTTCCCAAGGTGGGAAGAAAACATTGGGTGAAGAATATGGTTAGGCTTCAATGGTCTTGGAAAGGGTTTGGATGAAAATAAAATTTAAGGGTCTGAGCAAATTAAGATAAGACAGGAAGATAAAAGGCACAGGTTAGCAATCAACATAAAGCACAAGCTAAACATTTAAGGAATTAAGTAGAACACAATCACATATCAGTTTGAAAGAATTGAGTCGAGGTCCATGGTCGATAAATATATCGGTATCACGGTAAAGATTGTAGTTTAGTCTTTTCGACCCAAAAGTCATATCATGAAAATAAAGTACAAGAAGACGTGTTTTAGTGGAACGTGATATACCTATATGAAGGTGGGCTCGTCTAGGTCTTGTATGTGTAATCTGTTGGGATGAAACAGCTGGTCACGTGCTCCGAATATCAATGTCACGGTTAGGGACACCAAAAGATCTAAAATAGAAAGTGGGAGTTCACTAAGGTGATATTTACGCACGAATAAATTTGATCTAATTAAAGCACAGGCCAAAGTAAAATAAGTTAGGGATACGGTTTCTAGAGAAAAGGTACCCTTCTAGGTTGGGGTTAGTTAAGGAATAGTTTTAATCATTTCCAAATGTCCAACGATGAAAGTTTTAAAGGTCAAGATAAAAGTTTTAGAATTGAGGGAAGGTCGAGCAAGTCAAGGTTGAAATATAATCACATGGTTGGTAGATAACTAACTTCACTTGTGTATGTGCAACAATCATGGTCGTGGATGATATGGCAATTAATATCCCTCTTGGTCGTCCCTTAATACAATATCTAAATCTATGAGTCGAGTCCCTCAACAGTTTTCTCAATATAATTCTCGAAAATAATCTACTATAATTTGTATCCTTTCTAAGCCATTCAACTTAATCACGACTAAAAAAAACTTAATTTCCTTAAATCAATCTCGAAGTAACCCTTATCATATCACTACTAACTTTTCACAATTATATTATCAATCCAACCTTTAAACTCAAGATTTCATGAATTATAAAAATATTCTTTTACCAAATTTTTTGATATCCATAATCACAACTTTTAAACTTAAAATCTAAATAGATTTATAGATCATCAATCATAGGACACAATTCAAAATTTGAAATTTTTCCTCAAACACGATTTCATATTTTAAACCAAAATTTTACTATCATCACCTCAAACAAAAAAAAACTCAAAATTAGCAATCTTATTAATCGGAAATCGTATGACTCAATTTAAACCTTAAGATTTTCTTCTTCTTTTTTACCACAACTTTAACTCAAAATATAACCCAATTTATAAATCATATATCATATTACAAAATTTAAAAAATATTGAAATCTTTCTCGAAGTCGATTTTATATCTATCAAAACTATATAACTCCCATTAGTCATCAATGTCCTAAAATTTCTCAACTTAGGAATAAATTTTGTTTTCTCAATCGTTAAGATGTTCACACGAATCTCTCTCCACTTGTAGCCTCAAAATAAAATTTTGTCTATCCTTCGAAGTTTGTAATATTGCTACTACTCAACTTGGAATTAGCCAATCTTCAAAATAAAATGCCTGTATAGCTCAAATATGACTACAATGCATATTAACTGTCAATGTAATCCATCTAGCCATGTGTTTGACCTAGAAGCAGATACTAGTGTAGTCATCTTCCTAACTTCCACTAAGTACGGAAAGTAAGGTTTATGGTAGAAAGAGTTCAAACAGGATGCAAATCAAAGATGGTAACGTGAGTTCGAAACTTGAAGCAAGGAAGGAGGTCAAGTTTGTGAATGAGATTATAGACTCTAATCCTATATGCAGGTTCACATCGGTACAGTCATGTAACCGAAGTGATAACTCGACCTGCATGGGCCACCACAAAAACATGTAACCCCCCAGTCCTAAAATATAAGGACTAGTAACGTAATCATGCCAGCTACATACATACGAAGTCTACTCCAATATATGGGAACTCATATGTATACATAAGCTGTATAATGTAGTAATCCAAGACAAACTAAATCTCATCCACAATGAAAAAAATAATAATAAAAATCAACTTGAATATTTATGGTACAATTGTTGGGCAAAGACAAAGTCCACTACCGAAAAATTTAAATAAGAAAGAATTATACAAGGAAAATGATTTGGTCACGCGAAGGAGATGGCGATCCAAAAGCAACATCTCGAAAAATATAGCGCAAATCATGGCCTTAGCTATAGCACCTGCAGAAATCACAAGACACACCTGGAGAGATAACCAGGTTCTCAGAGGGACGTAACAAGATACAAGAAGAACATGCCATTATAACCGCAATATAAACACTATAAAACTACAACACGACTGGGTCCCTAACCATCTATGTGATATGCACTTTGAGGACAACGTTCTACGCAGCGGCTGTAACGGATTCACACAAGCAAGTAATAAAGAGTGGCCGTCAAGTAGCGCTCATACGAGACACTATCGGTCCGGGGCAGTAAATAGCGCTCGTCCGAGTCACTATCAGCCCAAAATGTGTGTAAAAATAAATGTAGCCCCTACGCTAGTAGCTGTCCCCTCCCCCAATGATACTGTATATACATCGTAACCACGACACATCAACACGTATCGTTTCTACAACACGGTTTTATAATAAATAACTGTCAAGTCTTCTAACATGTATCTATTGACAGTTATTCCTACGCATACGCACGGGTGATCAGCCAACACACAAGTGACCGCTACATGATACTCACAACTCACACACAACTCGTGATACAATCGTGACAAAGTTAATGACATGTATCCTATTGACAGAAGTCTCTTAACTCTAGGTCCACAAACAAAAAAAAATAACTGGAAATAAAATACGGGAAATAATAACAGAATAATAAGATGCAACTAAATGTAAACAGTAAATATGGCCAGGTATCTTGCCTTGTGTGTCGCCTGGTGTGGTATGATGATCCGGCAAGTCCTGGTTGTTAGCCATGTTTGATATGTATAGGTCCGAATTTGCGAAGAAATATGATTATGGAATTAGTCATGATCAATGGGGATATCAAGGTGGGGGTTTTGTGGAGAATACATACTTATACTATTTCAGAAATCATCAATATTACTTGAAAAATATATTTAAAGTAATTTTTACGTAAACACTAGAAAATAATTTATACATAGTAATTTGAAACTATATTTAGTCAAAAAAAATTTATGTAAATATTAATTACTCTAGGAATTTATTTTTAGGGCTTAAACTATGTTTGAAATATTTTATATATATATATATATATATATATATATATATATATATATATATATATATATATATATATATATATATATATATATATAGGGTCAAATCTGTAGTATGTTTTTTTTCACAATATATTATATTAGTATATAATTTCCAAAATCCATCCTAATAATATAACTCCATTAATAATACTATTAATACTAATGATATCAATTAAGTAAAGTATAATAATAATAATAATAATAATAATAACAAATATAAACTTTAAAAGAAACAACTGTTTCTTTCCCCAATTTAGTTCGGGAGAGAGAGAGAGATGAGGGGAGAGGCTTACCAGAGGGGTGGCTCCGGCGTCGGTGGTCGAGGGGGTTATCCGGCCTGCAGCGCGAGGGAGATCGACCTCACCGGGGGTTGCGCGCAGGGAATCTCGCTGCAGGGCGCTCACCCGAGGGTTCGCGAGGCGGCGGCGGTGGCGCTGTGCCGTAGCACTGGCGGCGGCTGGGCGTCGGGAGCCGGCGGAGCTCGGCGTCGGAGAGGGCTAGTCGGCGGAGAAGATGAAGCAGGTGGGAGAGCTACACGGCGAGGTCAGAGCACCGACGGGGTGGCTAGACTCAACGGCGGCAAAGGGCTTTGGAGGGGATCAGCGGAGGCGGCTCGTTGCCCTCGGGTTGGAGCGACGCTCGGCCGGGCTCGGCTGGGATGGCGTCGGAGATAACCGAGGTGGAGATCCGGGCCGCGGCCGAGGAGCACGCGTGCGGTGCTGCCGAGTTTCACGCGGCGACGCGGAGGAGAATTCGTCGGGTCGTTTTGGGCGCCGGTGGTTCCAGATCCATGAGGCATCCGGCCACGCAGGTGGCTGCGGCCAGGCGCCTCGACTGTCAACATTAGCTATTCCGTGGGATGATGGCTCATGATGGCGGCGAGGTATGGGTTTCTTCCCCCTTCCTTTCTGTGGTTTGGTCTTTTGGGAAAAATCACTACAACAAAAAACCCTTTTAATGACGGCTAAAAAGCGTCATCAATGACGAATCATGACGCTTTTTTTTCAAAGCAACCGTTATGAAAACGGGTGTTATAAATGTTTTTTAAAAGCATTATAAAAAACCATCATGAATAGTTTCTATAAAAGCGTTATGAATAGTTAATATATAGTGCACAATTCAGGACATTTTGAAAGCGTTATGAATAGATAATCTATATAAGCTCAATGGAGAACATTATAACACTCAATATTACTGAACTCATCACATTTATAACGCTTAATACTGCACATTATATATTACTTTCCAAAAACTTCTCAATTCAATTTTAAAACAACCACTTTGAACTATATTCACAAGAAAACATCGAAATGTTATATCACCATCTTCATTACATTATCTCAAAATAGGGTATCCAAATACATATATTTACAACTACTACTTAAATGGATCCTCAAAACAAGTAATTACTTTGGCTCAACTTGAGCACATCAAAACTGTCAACATCATGTGTATCAAATCCCTGAAGAAGATAAAAACACGGTTCCCTAAAAAAGATAAAAACGTGGTTGAGAATTTAAAGTCAATAAAGAACTAACACAAGAGATGAATTTGTCCACTCTAGCATTTGCCATTTCCATTGCATTTTTGGATAACTCCATTAATTGCTGTAAGTTTCCTTTCGCTTCAGTTTGTTCCTTGCAGAGCTCGGTCCTCATATTCGAATTGTGTGGTCGTCGTTGGCTGATGGATGGATGGATGCAAGCATGTGCAAATTAGCTGGATTCCAACTGACACAGTTCACAGCTCCAGCATGACCTGGAAGAGCTTCTATCAGATCCCCTACGCCCCCGATGCCACATATATATACCTGATACATTACATTGGCACCATGAAAACCTAAGAAAATTCAAGACTACAAAGAACTGTATGTAGAAAACAAATACAATAGATTGATAATTACAGTGAATGGTTTATTTGGATACTCTCTAGTTTAGGTCAAGAAAACAAACAATACTTATTTTCACCATGGTTACTCAATGAAAATGTTCTCTTATTGCAAATTTACAACCAATTGCACATACAAATACAATTTGAGTATAGTGTCCAATAATGATGCTCATAATCTGGCTTCCCTAAGGTTACATATTTTCATATGCAGATCAGATCAGTACGAATTAAAGACCGAGAGTTGAAAGCTTTTCATCATTTTACTGGGATGTATTACCAGCAACTAGTCTTCATCACCATTCAATCTATTATAGTTTTTACTAGAAATTTAAAACAAGAAAATCGAGACAGTTAAAGTAGGATGTACCATTTTGATCTATCACATTGTTCAGATGTTCACACAACAGACATGATTTAGCTATGAAACTGAGACTTCACCAATCTTGTTGCTCCGTGTATATTTTGGTCTTTTGCCATCATCATGACTAATGGATGTCCAGCACTGACATCTAGAGATGCAACTTGGACATGTGAACCCAACAAGACCAGGTCAGGATAATTTTTTTTGCAGCTGGCTGACTTAGGTTGGAAGCTCTGGTTCTCCAAGGAGGACCTAGGAGTTCAACTGCACAGCGTCTAGATCCATATACATTTTGCCAACTCACTACCTGATGGTAAAAATAGCAGCAGTATACAAAAAGTAAAGTAGCGATACTTTATTAGACTAGCAAGTTACTGACTCTGGATCGTATGCAATTTTGATCTATTAACTTACAAACATGAATATGAAGATTTAAATTCGTATATGAAAGAGAAATAGGAGAACAAAAAATCCAAATGCCAAAACCTTAAAGATCAACACAGTGTGCAATTCTACTAATAATATCCATCTCATAGACGAATAAAAACCTTAAATCAAAGAGAAACTGACCATACAATTGATAAGAAAATGTGATACTAAAGAGAGAAGCTCACAAGTGAACTTGGATGATTGTACAGCCCAAGAACAAAAATTACAATATCAACTAAATCTAATATTCATTCCAGACATGAATAAGACGTGATATGGATATCTGGAACACATGATTTGGTGTTGAATTAATTTGCAGGCCACGTTGTGTTTTATACTTGTCAAAGATGGATATGATACAACATCACATTTGACTTTTGGAGTATATGTACTTCCTTGAATCTACTCATTTGAGGTTTGGACCTAATGGACAAGTCCTGTAACGAGTTCTGCCCTTTTGTACCAAATATCCTATCAATAAACTCACAGTATGTTTTGGCTCATTAAAAGTAAAAAAGAAAAACAAATTTCACAAGGTACCTGTGAATCTTCACTTCCACTAGCAATAAAAGCTTGCTACATCCCCCGAAGCAAGCCCGTATCAAAAACCCGCTACGCTTGTGACCTTTAAACCTCATAACAAGTACAGACTCATCAGTTATACTCCACAAATGAATTTCCTGATTCAATAGGTTTACCAGCAAAAAATTATCATCTCTCGACGTGAGAACGAAGTAACTGTTTGTTCCTCTTCAATGAGCTTATCAAGCTTTGCTTTCCTGTTAAACAATAAAATCACAGACTCTTTGGACATGCTTTATGATCCTTTTCCCATCTTTAGTAATAGCAATATCTAAAGTATTGGTTGCTCTCTGTCCTTTCCAACATTCTATTTCTTTCCCTTCTAAATCCCACAAGCAAATGCTCTTGTCCATCATACCAGACAAAAATAGTTTTCCATCTGGAAACCAACCACAGGAGATCATGCCGACCCCACTTTTCTCATACACATTGAGACATTCTCCAGAACTGGCATCCCATCACCTAAGAACTTCATCCATTCCACAACTGAGAAGCTCGCGTCATCGGGGCTCCATACCAACATCAAGACAGGCTTCTGATGTCCACTTAATGAGATTAGCCCATCTTCTTGTACCTAAAATATAATAGGAAATAGAGCTTTTGTCAGAATAAGTCACGAGATGCTCAATTAAGCAAACACAACCCTTTTTCTCTTTTTACCAATAATACTTTGCTAATAGTGAATCGGAAACAGAAACTACAGGAAATCACCTTGCATGTCAAGATGCACTGTTTAAAATCCAAAGCACTGACTTATTTTTGTGGGACACCGACTTCAAAAGATGAAGGGAACACTGAGTTTTAGAATTTCCTTTAAAATCTAATTCTACAAGTTTCATAAAATTTCTTAAGGAATATGCATATACACTGGCACACATGAGCGCATACGCACACAGTGATTTGTAAAATTCCTGGGAAAGGAGGGTGTATGGCTCCCAGTCCCACACCAAAAATTAATGTATGCAACATGATTCATAACTATTGCAAGAAGAAAACAATTTAATACTGGCTCCTTGGTGTGTGCCTAGTGCCTCTATGGACAGAAAGGAAATAAGTAGCTATATTATTATTGTTCACACACTATAAGGTATCATCTCGCATTCGTGCCCTAATACATCTTAACTATTAAAGAATCTTGCTTTGACTAATTACAAACAACTACATAACGATGATAACAATTGAGCATATCCAAGAAATGAGGTCTAGAACCACATTCAGACAGTTTTGACATGGCCAATTCATTCACAAGTCTCCTCCTTTCCTGTCCACTACTAAAACAGGAGAGAGGATAACTTCCCATAATGGATAATATCCTACAACCACATTCCATCAAAATAAAATAAACATAACATCAATTATAAACACCACTTATAAGAGCATTTGTTAAAAGGAAAGAAAAAAAATTTACCTACACCGAAGGGTTGTATACATTCTGGCCACTTATAATTGATCAAGGTAAAATGATAATGCAAAGGCCTTAAAGATCAACACAGTATGCAATTCTACTAATGATATCCATCTCATAGACAAATAAAAACCTTAAATCAAAGAGAAACTGACCATACAATTGATAAGAAAACGTGGTACTAAAGAGAGAAGCTCACAAGTGAACTTGGATGATTGTACAGCCCAAGAACAAAAATTACAATATTAACTAAATCTAATATTCATTCCAGACATGAATAAGACGCAATATGGAGACGCAATAAGGAGACATAATCCCGCCCCTAATTGTAATCAACAACGATCACATCAAAAATTGCCTAAAAATTGGAAAAAAATCCTTAAAAAATCTGCAAAATTAAATAAATCGGAGATGAAATCGTGCTTCTCACCACGCGATCATTGTCGATTTTGTTCCAGAACAGATCCAGCTCGTCGTTGGGAGCAAACGTCCCCAAAAAAGTCCTCTTTTTCCTCTCGATCCGGACGCTAAAAATTGAGAGAAGTTGAAGAAAACCCCAAAAAAACCAAAAAAAAATAGAGAGAGAGCATCAAAACTTAGGTCAGACTCACGAATTTGGGGGTCGACGAGGAGACAGAATCGACCTCCATCGCCAATCCAACAAAAATTAGGGTTAGGGTTTCTTCCTCTTCTTTCGATTTTGGGCTTTTTTAGTTTTGGGAAATCTAGGGTCTGTGGGAGGGGGTTGGGGGCTTAGGGCTTAGAATGGGACCTAGGTTAGGGTTTGTGGGGGATTGAAAGAAGGAGGAGGAGAAGATTAGGGTTTGGTGAGAGGAGGAAAGAGGAGGAGAGGGGGGTGGAGCTGAGAGGGAAGGAGAAGGGATTTGGAGAGGGAATGAGAAGGAGGCGGGGGATTGAGCCTCAAAATATCGCGGGGGTGGAAAGGATTTTACAGAAAACTTATTACAAGTTTGCCACCGCTCTAAAATATTAATGACGTTTTATTTTATAAACGTTATAAAAAGTCCAGAATTAGTCCAAACCGTCATAGAAAAAAGATATTTTGAACTTTGATAACGCTTAGGTATCAGGCGTCATCAATACGTCTTGTTGAGCGTTATTAATAGGCCTTTTTGTTGTAGTGAATGATGATGATGATGACGACGGTGGTGGCTGTGGCCGGGGATGGCCGGAGGTTCGCCGGTGATGGCGAGGCTTAGGGTGGTGGTGACGGAGCCAGTGATGAGTTCGGGTTTGGCGGTTGTGGTGGTCATGGTGGTATCGAGGATTTACCGTGGCGGAGATGATGGTGCTGGGGCGATGATGGCTGAGGTAGAGTCTGTGATGGCGACGGTGTCGGAGATGACAGGGAGGGGGAGCAGTGTTGGAGGGATGCTATCGACGTAGCGAGGCGGAACAGGGGCATGGCTTAGGTTTAGGTGTCATGTCGGGATGGGTCCGACACGGTTGGATTGGACGTCCGGTTTGTCGGACAGGACAAAAATTATGTATGTGTAATGAAATTATAGTGGATGGAGAGGCACAGACACGATGCACAATATGGATAGTAGAAATCATGGAAGAGTACCTCTCCTTATATAGAAGGTGGAAATTCCCAGTTGGATAAGGATTAGGGAGGTTTAAATCCCTTATTAGATATATTCTATTTAATTCAAAAATAATTGGATCAAATCCAATCCAATATAGATACATTCTATCTTTAATAAAGATAAAGTCAATAAAATCTTTTCAAATTTTAATCATCCTAATTAATCAAATTTAAACCAAACAATATTTTTTTAATACATTTTTTAATATTAAAATATTAATATTAATTAATTTGAAAATAATATTATATATATGAATTTAAATTTATGCACCTCAGCAACGAATATTTGCAAACAATATAGTTTTCAAAATTATTATTTATAACCTTTTATGATATAAAATAAAGTTTTGGAAATTACAATGTGACGGTTTTCACAACTTTAAGCAATTAAAAATATTTATTATTTATTATTTGAAAAACCAATCTTTTTTTTAAATAAAATGTTTTTACAAAAATATGTACCTTGCACATATTCACACTCGACAAGACATACGAAAATGCGAACTCATACGCGACGTCCCATTCACAAATTCGTACGCGACGTATAATACGACTATGCGACGTATAAATAAAGTAAAAATTTTAAATACTCAATTTATTAAAATTAAAGTAAAAATTTAGGGGGTTTACATCCTACCCAACTTACAAGAATTTTGTCCTCGAAATTTAGGAGTAGGTAGGGTTGAGGGCACGATTACGAGAATGATTCACTCCTAACTTGAGTGGTGATAATAAATGTAGGGTCGAGGAAAGGACGAGGAGTTTAAGACGAAGATATAGTCACATTGGGTGACAATGGTCATAAGTGATAGGTCGGCTAGAGGGAATTCTAGTGTAAGTGCCTTCGTCCTTCCAAAATAGGTGAAGGCAAAAGCAATAAAGAGTTCAAAGATAAAATTACGAATACGTGGTTCAAAGACGACCGAATAATTTTAAAAGAATTGTCAAGGCAGTCGTGGATGGGATTCTAGAGGTCAAGTTGTCATTATGTCCCATCCACGTAGAATAGGTAAAAGCGAACCAAAGTGCACTTGGTTGATCAGACCATCATGTACCGGTTCTGATTAGACACTATATTAGTGAGCGCGCTCAATAGTCATGAACAAGCTCGATAAATCAATGAGCTTGCAAAACTAGATTACAGACGCCTTGGCCTATTTTGTGTCTCAAGACCATTTCGTGCTTGCAACGCAGCATCAACTCAACAACGTTAACCTATCAAGTCGTGCTTGCTTACGGCTTAAAATCAGAGACGCAACTACGCAATAAGACTCCATTCCGTGTGACCGTGCTATAAGTCCTTGTTGAGGCCGTGCGTCGCAACTCAATGAGACTCAATCATATCGCCGCCTCGCGGCCCTTGCCGCCTCGTAGCCCGTGCCGCCTCGCGGTCCTTTGCTACTAAATTATCATCCGACACAATCAAGACTTGTGGGTTAAGTGTCACTCGACCGACTTTGCCTTGCGGCATTTTCTACTTAAACTCAAGACAACTCACATCCAAACTATACAACTTATATGCCGACAACATAAGACTCGACGCCACATCTCGTGCCGAAGCACGTCGCCTATATTGCAACCAAATCTTAGGCCCAACATTTTATGTTCCAACTATACTCACACATTCAACTCGACTCCTTCCTTGATATACTATACTCAATACTCGACTCAATCCAAAGGCATACACGCGGATCGTCGTCCATGCTGACTCATCTATATGCACTAGTCACTAGCGCCCAACGCTACAATGGACTCCTTTCAAGCTTTTGATTAGACGGACGCTCCTTGCCAGTACGAGTAGCTAGCTCCGCTGCAATTCCCCGCTAACCCGTGTGGTCATCCAGCACAGCTACGAATGTCTCCATCGCAACGGTTCCCATAGGCCGCCTGGATAGCAGTTCGAGAAACAGTTTATTTTACCTTGTACAAGTTGTCCAATGACCATGCAAGACTCGACTCGAACTGACGTCTCACACAGTCAATCTACTTTTAGTGTTACCATCTCTTTCAGGGCCAAGTTCAATACTTCTCACATCTGAGATCTTGCATCGACGACCCAGTTGCGAGCATTCTTCTTTCTTGCCCTATCATTTCATTCAACTCAAGAACAACTATTTAAAACACTTTCCAAACTCAATAAATCAACTGGTTCGTGCCTTAAAATACTAAGTCTGTGCCATCGTGTCTTAAACCAACTTCAAACTCTATGTGACACCACCGCCCAAGTCATACTCTATATGACGGGCCTTACGATCGTGAGACTATGTGGTTATATCCAGCCGTAGAACTCATAGGACCATGCTTGCCACTACTACTGATAGCTTAACACAACTTGCCTAACTTACTGTACAACAACTTGACGAGCAAAGGCTGTGTCAAGCCTTGTGTCGTGGGAACGTGCCGTACACGCGTTCGACTTGAACAACCAAGTATTTGGGATGCCTAGACTTATGCCACAAGTCATACAATACAACTTAACCCGTCGGCGAGCAGAGGCTATGCCACGCCTTGGCGAAGAGACCGTACAATGCTTTATGAAGCATTTATGCGGGCGACGCCTATGAATTTGGCTAACTCTTAGCTTGTGGTAAGACCAACTTTTTTCTCCCAAGCCACGGGACGAAGGACCGAGTGTCATTTTCAAAGCACGCCATGCACCAATCTAAGCCGGCCGTTGGACCTTTCCATATTCTAACTCAATTCGACCTGTCGGATTATTTCCTTTAGCTATGTGGATTCGTCACTTTTATTATCAAGCCTACATGTGCAAGTTAAAAATTGTGATTTATTATGTGAAAGTAAAGATGAGGCGAGTTCACCGAAACTACCCCACCTGAGCGAGCGGTCGCCTCGACCGAGCGATGTCTTCAAGCAACCGTTGCAAGGCTAAGTCCGAACGCCGTTGGCGTTCCTATTCCTCTGATTTACTGAGCAGGACGGGGCACTACAAAAGTTGTCTAAGTTCGATGACTTATTTGTCTTACCCCAGGACCGATCATGATGCTACATAATAGCATTGACATGATGTTATGAATCATATCCAGGACCGGCCCTAGGGTAATGTGAAACTCGTCTCACAGTATCGATATTTATATACGGATACGTATTTTGTAGTGTATTTTGTATTTTTTGATTTTTGGAATGCTTTAAATTTTTTAAAATTGTAGGTTTTCTCCTTGACCGGCATACCTCCAGTATACAGGTGTATACCGACGGCATACCATTCGGACAGATTTTCCATATTTTAGATATTTTTGATTTTACATATTTTCATGAATAGTATTTCTGATATTGTAACACCCAGTTTTCTAAATAAGGGTAATTTTGAAATTTTGTATTTTTAATTATTTAATTATGATATTTAACTAATAATATGATTTTTGGTGATTTTTAATCATTTTTAAAATATTTAAAAATTATGACTTGTGATTTTGATGTGCAGCTAGTGAAACCCTAGAGACTGTCTACCCTAGAGCCTAACCATGTGATTTGGAAGCTATTTATCATTTTTAGCCTAGGGGTAATTTGGTCATTTTGACTTATTAGAATTATTGATTTATTTATTGGATTACGGTTGTTGATTTTGACTTTGACTAAGTTGAGACTTTCTAGACTAACCTAGGTTTTGACCCTATCCATGGTTACTAGGTTAGCATGGTGAGACCCTAGTCTAATTTAAGTCAATCTAGGTTAGTCATTTAGAAATCATGGTTTGAATAGGAAGAATAGTGATTTGGTGCATGACCCATGACTTAGAATTAATTTTATGACTTGTAATTAAGCCATAGGCCATGACTTAAGCCCAAAATCCAAACAAACCCACCCATGGCAGCCACTTAGGGTTTCCCCTTGCCTATAAGTATTCTCATTAATTGTTCTTGCCTCTTATTGAGATTTCAACAAATTGAAGAAAGAGGTAAAGAGCCATCTTCCCCAATCCATAACTTTCTCATTTTAAGTCCTTTTTGGCTCAAATCTTTTGCATTAGGTTCTAATTAACCTCTTCTTGCTGTTCATGGAGAGTAATCTCAGCCTTGAATCAATTTGGAGCATTTGGTCATCAAGAAGGACACCCCCATTTGAAGCTTTCTCTTGAGATTGACACCTATAGGTAAACCCCCTTAAATAGTGTTATTATCTGATTTCTTTGATTTAGGGCTAGATCTAGGAGTCCCCTAGTTGTCCCCGAAATTTGGGCACAATTCGTGTCCATTTGGTGTCCGTATCGGACACGTATCATAGTGTATGTGTAGGTGTTTGTTAAAATGTCACATAGGACTTTATTTTTGATTTTTGAAAAACTAATTACATGGATACATAGATCTATATGTACTTAAATGTTTGTGAAGACTGAGTTGCTGTTTGTGTCGGGTTCGTGTCCTAATTTGCTCTGGACACGCAGCACGAGGGGCTCGGCGGGTGTCCTGCTACCCGTGTCCGAGTTCTCCCTGGACACAGCACGAGAGGACACCAAATTTTGCATGCACATAGGGGAGATAACTGACACTAAGCCTGTAAAATTTTGTAGGATTTATGGAGTGGTTTGGGAGTTATTCGACCCGCACCGATTCCTCACTGTTGCACACGCATTGTACACGCGCGAAAAATTGCGTCTGATACGCTCATATTTCTTGGACACGACACGGGTTGAGGGCTGTGCAGATATGTCGACACACACCCCTATGTCCCACCTACACGTGTGTACAAGCACGGCATATCTCGAGCTCTGTGTCGAGCCCAATCGAGCTCGACACGGCCGCACGAGGTCACTCTTTCACAGTTTTCTGTTAACTTTCTGTTTTGGACACGTTTGTGTCCACCTTGTTGGACACGAACACCCTCCCCATGACACGTATTATGTGTACACCTGCCTGCACACTTTATTTACGATTTATTTGGGTTTTTCAATTCGAATTTGAGGTTTTTAATGTGTTCTCTGATACTTCCTGATACTGGCTGTCCTTTTCTTTTTTTTCAGAGTTTAAATTCATTTTGTTGTAAATTTAATGTTCAGTTGTTGGTATTAATATATATGCATGTTTACCTATTCGAGAGACATTAGATAATGTAATGAATAATTGGGTTTTGGGTTAAGGGTTAGATGTATATGCATTAACTTAATGTATGCTTAAAACTAAGAAACATTTAAAAACCTGAGATTATTTCAATTGTGTAACTAAGAACACACACACATGTGCACTTCAAAACTGAGTAGTTGCATTAGGATTGTAGTAGTGATTAGTTTTCGAATTTGCATTGGGCCTTTGGGATTTCATTTGAACTGTTTTCTTTTCCTGTTTTTCTGAGAACTTACACCATGTCACAGATACACACCTGTACTAAAATCTGGAAATGAATTAAAGCTGAGAATGAGATTGGCATTTCAAAACTGAGATTGGTTTATTTCAATAACTGAGATTTGGGTTCATGAATTGATTTCAATTTGGTTTGAGTTGTTTTCAATTGATTGTTGTGTACACAATTTGAGATTCCCTTTTCTTTTCTAAAATCTGAGAACCAAGTTGGGATATAACTGAAGTGAAACTGAGATCACCTTGCTGTCAAGAGCACAAACCTGTGACTGTATACTACCTACACACTCACACACACACCCATATGCATATAACTGAGATGTAAACCTGAGAACCCTATTAAACCTGAGAATAGATTGGAAAATTGATTTGATTCACATTGTATTAAGATTTGAGAATTGATTAAAGGCTGAATTTAATGTTTTGAGTTAAAAATTGATTTGATATATTTAACTGAGTTGATTTGATTGAATGTAAATAACTGAGAGTTCGATTTGATTTAATTGATACTCGATTTTGGTGGATTTGGTGAAAACTGAGTTAAGTTGCCACATTAATTCATATACTGTTAACCTTAGCTTAATTACAAAACTAAGATTGTTTGGACTATAGGCTTGAGTTGCATGTTTGATTTAAAACTGAAATCTGGAAATCCCCTGTATGCACACTGTACACAGATGACACACCATGCACTGTCACACTAAATTCAGTTTTATACACACATATTTCATTGACCCTCACCTATCTACACACCTAGTCACATTGCACACATACACACCCTTACACTAACCCCTTCACTCTACCTTGCACTTTGACACTCATGAGACCATTCACCCCACACACATGTTGCATAACATTCCATACCTGCATACATCATCCACTGCATACCACACACCCTACTGCCATTTGCACACACACATTCTACTTGTACACACACACAAAAGCATGATTTTCCCCTTATCTTTTATATGTGTACATATGTATATATAATATATATACCAATGTGATATATGTAATATAATATAAATATTGCTTTTGCCTATATAAATAGTATATAGACATATAGGAATTGGTATGTATATATATGGTACTTGGTATATGTGTTGCCTAATATATGAATTTGGCTCATGGCCTGTGTAGTGTAGCCTATGGTATCCTTTGTGTAGTCTTGTGTATGTGGAATATGCACATGAGTTGGGTTATGTAAACCTGTGTTACTTGAATGGTGTGTGCTTGCTAGGATAGTCTTGGTTAGGCCTAGTAAGACTTGTCTGGATTAGGTTGACCTAGTTGACCTAGTTTGACTAGTGTGGTTGACTAGAGTTGACCAAGTGTTGACTTTAGTCTAGTTTGACCTAGACAGCATGCAGATGCATTGTACATTTCAATTATCATCCCCTGTATACATCTTGACTTGTGTTGCTCTAAATAGGAATCAGATACCTCATCTCAGACAGTACATTTTTACAGCTATTCAGATACCAGGCGAGTACATTCTCTGATCATTTCATAACTTATTTAGAATTATAATCTTGCTCTAGTTTACCTTATTTGATGCTGTCACGATATTATCACGGATTGGTACTATATGGATCCCTACATTGAGATGTTATCCCCCTCGGGAGCATCGGATACATCATGTCGTGTGTTTCATGTACATCGTGTATTCCTCGCTCTCATGTTATTCATGTTTCTCATGTGCTTCATGCTCGTTCATGCTTGCTCGTGTACTCTCATGTGCTATCATGTTCGGTCATGTTCTCGTGTATTTCATGTATAACCTATACTTCATGTGTACCCTTCATGGGCCTTCATATGGAATTCATGTGCACTCAGTTTCTGAGCCCTCATGTATACTTCATGTACACCCATCTATGGGCTTTCATGTGAAAATCATGTACGTAACATAACTTGTCTGGATCCTTGTGTATTGATTGGGGTATGGAGGAGTATAAATAGTCATGTGAACAATTCCAAAGTAGTATAACCATGTGCGCCTCTTTAGTATGTTCATGTGCAAATCCAGCCGTTCACATGTCGACTTTGTACTCTAAATCACTAGTCACTGGTAGCTCTCTACTTATAGTAGATATTTCTATTACATTTCTCTCTCTATTTACATCATGTACTTTCTTTCAGTTTCATGTATCGTACTCTCTTGTATGTTTATATTTTTTTAACCTGTTATGATCTGCGTGAGATGTATTGCGCTCGCTCCCGTCCTGACTGGACCTGTTGAAAATTTTACAGAGGATGATGAGGAACCATGCACCCCTTACTATGGAGCTTGCCTAGATGACACTCGCGACCTGGACCCCAGTGGAGGTTCAGGCAGCTGCTGAGGATGTTACCCATGCTTAGTATAGATAGCTTAGACTGTTCTTTCTTTTCATGATTAGTTGTTGTCCTTGATTTTAGAGTTGTACATTTTAGAGATGTTGAGACTGGTAGTTGTTAACTTTGATTATTTTACTTCTTGTTGTACCTCAGTTAAGGATTTCTTATCTACTCCATCGTGCTACATTCTACCCTTAGATTGTGATTGAGTTGTACCCTCTGTGATTGGCCTCCTATTGGAGAGTATTTCATATTATGTTACTTATAGTTCATGACCTAGAACAGCGTTCTACCGTCGACAATGCGGCGTAGGCTGGGCGCTGTTACGTACTCGTACCCTCACAGTGGATGCGGGTCGTGACACGTTTTTAGTGGTGGCCCATGCAGGTCGAGTTTGTGTAGTGATATTCGAACTAGAGTATCACTACAGCCTGCAGTAGGACTAGGATTTTTCTTGAGGTACTCAATCACATTAGGAAAAACTCTTCATTGAATTCATGCCATCTAAATTTTTGTTGAAGATTGCTTCCTTGAATAACTGTCCTCCCTTGAATTATCATTTCTATCTCAGTATTGATTCCTTGTTTGATCTGTCTCCAGGATGGTGATTGAGACACGATCGCATCGCTCTGGCCCAGCAGACGCTGGTGAGAGGCCTACCACCCCTCACCTGATTGTGGACGCTGGGACCACAGCACCCCCTATTTTTGCTCATATAGGAGCGTCTGCAGCTTTTGGGAGTGCACCTCCACTTGTCCGGAGGTCTTCCTCCGTCATCTCGGATATGTATCAGCATCAGTTACCTTCAGGGACAGTGGATGCGGCTCAGATGTTCACCTTTTTCCAGCGATTCCTGGAGACTCAGCAGCAGATGAAGCAGAGCCGGACTGCTGAATTCCAACAGAGCATATAAGATACTCACCAGTTGGTCAGGACGACAGTAGAGCTGGTGGCTGCTCAGCCACAGGGAGGTCAGATGCAGCTGTATCAGCCGAGGACTCCAGACATCCAATCCTTTAAGAAGATGGGACCCCGAGACTCCAAGGGTACAGAGGGCATCATATACGCTGACGATTGGATAGAGCACATTGAGGAGATATTCTGATTGGCACAGATACCAGCTGGATTACAGATCGAGGCAGCCGCCAGTCAAATACAGGACTTGGCCCGTACTTGGTACCAGACGGACCCGAGGGTTGGTACAGCCGGTCAGACTTGGGCAACGTTCAAGAAACTGTTCAAGAAGAAATTCTTTCCCGATACAGCACTCGGTGCCTTGGAGGCGCAGTTCGAGAGTTTGGTTCAAGGGAACCAGACCGTTGAGGAATATGCCGGAAAGTTCTACCATTTAGGTAGATTCGTTGAGGATCTTACTGAGGCCGGGAAGGCGAGGAGGTTCCGCAGGGGTTTGATCACGGAGATCAGGTCGTATACAAAGAGCGGCCGCGACGCCACTTTCGAACAGATTCTGGTAGGAGCCATGGTAGCGGAGGACGATCTTGGGCTGAAGGAGAAGAGGACGCGAGACACTCAGGGAGCTAGTGGCAGTACGGTCCCGGCCAAGAGGCCCCGCTTACAGATTCAGCAGCATTATCCGCAGCAGATGCCCCATTTACAGATTCAGCAGCAGTATCCGCAGCAGATACCCCATTTACAGATTCAGCAGCAGTATCCGCAGCAGATGCCACCCCTACAGTTCCAGCAGCAGTATCAGCAGCCGAGGGCCTACTTTCAGCAGCGGCAGTTTCAGGACCGTATACCCTTTCAGCAGGCACAGCAGCTACAGAGGCAGCAGCAAGCCCCGGGACAGCAGCTTGTCATTATTTGCCCCTTCTGTAAGAGACCAGGGAACGATTGGGGCGAATTCCGGAAGAGGCTGGGCAGATGTTTACTTTACGGAGGATCTGATCATCGGCTGAGAGAGTGTCCTGAGTCATCTGGACAGACAGTTCAGAGAGCAGGAGCCAGGGCTCCGTAGGCCAACAGAAGGGATTACCCTTACCAACTCAGCAGCAGAGGTACATGCAGCATCAGCAGCATGCCAGGGGAAGCCAGTAGGGGCGAGCTTTCGCCAGGACAGTCGAGGATGCACAGGCCATTGGAGATCTAGTTGCAGGTTCCGTTCTTTTGATTCTATTTTCGTAATTGCCTCTTATAACTGCCTTGAAAATTTGATTCTCTCTGTTCCTTGTTGATTGATCAATTTTGTCATGTTGTTCTTGTATTATGTTTGATTTTCTTCTGAGATGAATCATATGGGCTAGGTCGCCTCAGTTATGGGATCTAGAATCTTTGATAGTCGTGTTAGCTGGCATAGTGAGGACATATAGTCAGATTTAGGACGTATTTCTCGGGTGTAGGAATTTAAGGTTTTCGCTGCCAAGCATGCGGCAATGCAAAAATTTTAAATACCATGATTCTAGAGGTATGTGCCTTAGTCAAGGACTCTGTGATTATCGTAGCCTTGCTCACTAGCATGACGAAGATTCTGAGTATCATGATTTTGGACAGACGCATATGATTATCAAACTGTGATTTTGAGACTATGATTGTGGGGTGTTTTACTAAGAAGTAATACTACCATCATAAATTTCGAGGACAAAATTTTTCTAAGGTGGGTAGACTTGTAACACCCAGTTTTCTAAATAAGGATAATTTTGAATATTTATATTTTTAATTATTTAATTATGATATTTAAATAATAATATAATTTTTGTTAATTTTTAATCATTTTTAAAACTATCTAAAAATTATGACTTGTGATTTTGATGTGCAGCTAGTGAAACCCTAGAGAATGTCTACCCTAGAGCCTAACCATGTGATTTGGAATATCTATTTATCATTTTTAGCCTAGGGGTAATTTGGTCATTTTGACTTATTAGAATTATTGATTTATTTATTGGATTGACGGTTGTTGATTTTGACTTTTACTAAGTTGAGACTTTGTAGACTAACCTAGATTTTGACCCTAGCCATGGTTACTAGGTTAGCATGGTGAGACCCTAGTCTAATTTAAGTCAATCTAGGTTAGTCATTTAGAAATCATGGTTTGAATAGGAAGAATAGTGATTTGGTGCATGACCCATGACTTAGAATTAATTTCATGACTTGTAATTAAGCCATAGGCCCATGACTTAAGCCCAAAACCCAAACAAATCCACCCATGGCAGCCACTTAGGGTTTCCCCTTGCCTATAAGTATTCTCATTGATTGTTCTTGCCTCTTTATTGAGATTTCAACAAATTGAAGAAAGAGGTAAAGAGCCATCTTCCCCAATCCATAACTTTCTCATTTTAAGTCCTTTTTGGCTCCAATCTTTTGCATTAGGTTCTAATTAACCTCTTCTTGCCGTTCATGGAGAGTAATCTCAGCCTTGGATCAATTTGGAGCATTTGGCCATCAAGAAGGACACCCCTCATTTGAAGCTTTCTCTTGAGATTGACACCTATAGGTAAAACCCCTTAAATAGTGTTATTATTCTAATTTTTTTGTATTTAGGGCTAGATCTAGGAGTCCTCTAGTTGTCCCCAAAATTTGGGCAGAATTCGTGTCCATTTGGTGTCCGTATCGGATACGTATCATAGTGTATGTGTAGGTGTCTGTTAAAATGTCATATAGGACTTTATTTTTGATTTTTGAAAAACTAATTACATGGATACATAGATCTATATGTGTACTTAAATGTTTGTGAAGACTGAGTTGCTGTTTGTGTTGGATTCGTGTCCTAATTTGCTCTGGACACGCAGCACGAGGGGCTCGACGGGTGTCCTGCTACCCGTATCCGAGTTCTCCCTGGACACAGCACGAGAGGACACCAAATTTTGTGTGCACGTAGGGGAGATGACTGACACTAAGCCTATAAAATTTTGTAGGATTTTATGGAGTGGTTTGGGAGTTATTCGACCCGCATCGATTCCTCACTGTTGCACACGCACTGTACACGCACGAAAAATTGCGTCTGATATGCTCATATTTCTTCGACACTGCGGCGTAGGCTGGGCGCTGTTATGTACTCGTACCCTCACAGTGGGTACGGGTCGTGACAGATATTTTTGTGAATAGTATTTCTGATATTTTGATACATATTATTTAGATATTATCGTGAATAGTATAGATGCACCCTATTACCCAATAGATACTTGGTTTTCTTTGGATGGCCACGATTGACTTAGATGTTGACATGGATCACCATCCAACGGTCAAGATTAATTCCCCCTTATATATATACTTTTTTTTACTTTCTCTCTTCTTCCTCTTTTCATTCTTTCTTCCATTCCTCTTCCCTTTCATTTCTCTTTCTCAAGAGCATACGAAAGATTGGCGTTGAGGCCTAGAGTGTGGTTTCGTACCCCTCTTGGTGGTGGAGTAGAAGATTAGGCTTGGAGCTTAACCTACACAAGTACATCTTGCCAAATTCTTGAACCATATTATTTTGTTGTCATTTTTGTTTTCCTTGGTATTAAATGCTTAGAATTGTTCTAAACTCATTTTGTTAAAAATATTTTTCTTGTGATTTTCGTCTGTATACATGTTTCTAAATTTGGTTAGAACTAGGTTTGATTTTATGTTAAAATCTAATATTGACTTAGTAGAAAACTCGGTATCAAGAGTGATACTGGTATTACCATCATGGATCTTGGTCACATATATTATATGAAGCCCTCACCTAGTTTGTATCCCATAAATTTTAAGTTTGGTGGAAATCGAAACCCGTTTCGGTATCTCGCGAACCTATTTTGGATTATTTTGAGGTATTGATCTATCAAATATTTTAGTTTGTGAAAACTAATACTTCCATGTTGTAGAGAATTTAATTATGTGTGATTTTGACTTTTAAAAATTCGAATTTCGATTTAAAATAAAAAAATTATGGTCGAAACAAGTTTTAGCAAATTTTGGGATTTTGTTGCTGTCCAGAAAATTGGAATTCCAACGGAATACCGATGTATATCGACGGTATACCGATTTTCTTCCCAGAAAATTTCTGTCTTTGGTCGGAATACCTCCGGTATACTGTAGTATACCGCCGGTATACCGATTTTGGCTGTTTTAGGCTGTTTTTGCCCGTTTTTGTCCGTTTTTGATAATTTTTTGACTGTAATAAATTCTTAACATGATTAGAAGACCTTGTATACTTAGAAAATGATTGTACACCCTATATACACTTGACAGTAGCTTATGTTCATATGTCCTTCTATACTCACTATGTATTGCTATGCCTTTCCAGAATTATTGTACTTTACAGTCTATGCCATGTCCAATACTTACTTGATAGTGACCCGTCGTGGTAAACTCTTGTATACGTCTTTTCCTAGCTTGCTTGATAGTGGCCTGTCATGGCGCACTCTTAATTTCAGTACATGTCTAGCTTCTTGATAGTGGCTCGTCGTAGCGCACTCTTGTCTTGATATTGTCATGTCTTGTTGTGACTTGTTGTAGTGCATAATCTTGCTTGCCTTGTCTATTATCGCATGTCTCATGTCTAGGATAGATTCTGCGGAATGCCACACCCGGAATCCTAAATAAAAATATTAGGAATTATATAACTAGCTTGATTATCTAGATCATTGGGAGGTGAGACTTTTTCGGTTACCTGCACCCCTTGTTTCCGGTCTTATATATATATATATATATATATATATATATATATATATATATATATATATATATATATATATATATATATATACTAGGGATTTGGAGCTATCTGTCATGATGAGCACTCTTCTAGCACACCGTCGAGTGGGACACTTTCTTATGACACGTATCTTACTGCGGTGTGTCTGCTATACTTCTTTTTCTTTTGGCTTGGATCAATCGGGTAGTCTGTAGAGCAAGTAACTGGAACAAATTTTTCAAACTTGCATATGTTTGTTATTAGGATTGTAACAATCCTAGTTAGCGAAAGTATCAAGCCGTACTCATTGTTTGGTCGTGATTGATGGATGGAGTCCATTTCTGTTTAGTCTAGTCTAATCTTGTTCCAATTTATCTTATTTCAGTACCTAGCTTCCTGCTATTTTCTCATATGCTATCATTTCTGCTACAGTTTTGGTTTCACTACATATCTTGCATGCTTGTCCTTACCACTTGTCCCATATGCTCGGTTTCATCACATGCTATATCCTATATATTCACATGTTCTCATGATGTTTCCTTACATATTTCTAGTTTTCTTTCATATTCCTGTGGTTCCTTTATATTATTCTCGTTCTGTATTTGCTGCTTTACTTTAGAGTTGCTATGATTTGCATGTTGGTTTTAGTTCATAGTTTGGCTTCCTTTGTGTTACTTGATATTGGGGGTCTGATCCCACTGGTTTTACATTGACCAGATTTAGTTGAGGAGCCCGAGGATCTTTCGGACCCTCCACTCGATGGTGACCACCCGGAGCACCAGGGGGCTTGAGTGGGTGTTCTTTCTCTTACCCACTCTTTTCTGTACATATTCTTTTGAGGCGTTTAGCCACCGAGCACGTGTTTAACTCGTATTTTGGACTTGACTTTTGGCCTACGGGCTTAGACATGATGATATATTTCTAGACCGCAGCTAGAGCTGATCATGTATTACTTAGCCTTGTTAGTTCTTCATTTTTTATTACTAGCTTCATGATCATCTATATATTATAGTTTGGGACGCTTTACTGTCTTATATTGTAACGCCCCAGTCCCAAAATAGTAGGACTAGAAACGTATCATACCAGCTGTATACATACGAGTAAATATACGGCTCGTATGCAACTACGCGATGTATAAATACAAAATAAAAATCAATATCAAATTTTAAAAAAATAGTAGAAATTTAGGGGTTTTACATATATGTCTGCTGATCATATCCTTATACATTATTTGCTTGACTGTGATTGAGATATCTAGGATCATGTGACCTAGGATTGTCTGTTGGTTTGTAGTAGTAACCCCCATCTATACAGCTTATACGTTATTTCGGAGTACTGAAGTACTTTGGTATACGTAGCTGGCCTGGTCCGTCCCTACTTACCAGTATTTTGGTTCTGGGGTGTGACAGGTAAGCCAGACAAGACTTCGGACATAGACAAACCTCCTCTAGGGCAATCTCCATGCTCAGCGTGAACCCAATAGAGGTCTGGATCGTGGATGACCCTCCATGATCGGTCTACAATAAGAGTCAAGGGACAACCAAAACTAGCTCTAGCTTGATAGGGCAATCCAACCCTGTAGGCCGGCCCTGATCATATCCAAGGTTGGAAGGCAGAATGGTTAGATATACCGAGGACGAAAGATATCTCCGGGGTGCAGTTTGGGACGAAGAACTAAAGATGGTAACTTTGGAGGAAGATAGCCAAGAAGTTCTTATAAGGTAAATATGTTTGGTAATGTGTAATGTTATTATAACTAACAATTGGTTTCATATGTTATTTTTAGTCGGCAAAACCAAAATAATTAGCGCCACGGATAAACATATCTATTTGAAGCCACGAACTCTTATTAGAAGCTACGAATTCTTACACGTTGCATGCGGAGAGGACTACAGTGGGGGGATGCAAAGAACAATCATGCAAAATGGGACCAAGAGATGAATACCTCAATGTGGATAATTCTACTATCAGTTAATAATCTAGAACTTGTTAAGAGGAGTATATCTTGTTTGTAGGAGTAGAAATTGTCTAGTTTAGATCCATCTTAATAGGATCTCAATTACTAATTTTAGTGTTGAGTTGTAGCTATAAAAGGTGAGTGTAGTTGCTTGTTTTCAAGTGAATCAAATAAAACAGTTTTCTTTCCCTTCTGTCTTCTCTAACCCTCTTGCTCTCCATTCTTGCCTCTAGTCAACATCTACTATAACGAACCCATGCCAATGAACACAGTGGTGGACAATATTGTTTCTATCATGGCATAGGCCCTTAATTAGTAGGGTTGAGATCCGCTGTCCTAAATTTGGTGTCTACTTTCATGTTCCTTCTCCTATGTATATTCCACCATTTAAAAGTGTTATTTTGTACAAAAATAAGTGGGATCCACATATACATAAGAGGGGATAGAAAATTGGTCACCAAATCTGAGACAACAGATCTCATCCCTAATTAGTACGGGTTCAAGGGGCCCACGATTAAGGAGGTTGATGCAATTTATTCTTCCATAGAAGGGTACGATAATCGTGTGGTTAGGACAGCCTATTAATTACACCAACAATGACCAAGCCACCAACTTCAATGGTTTGTCCGAGAGGTTCCGGGAGGGAATGGTTAGAGATTTTAAGCAACAAAACTTTCCTTCATCCCCAAACGAACTTGCCGAGTTCCTTTAGCTGAAAAATATGTTGTTGTAATATTTTTGGCCTCCATCTCATGAACTTGATGTTGCTATTTTTGATGAACCGCTTGGTCTTACACAAGTTGTCTCATGGGTATTTTTTGGAAAACCTCTTTAGTCTCTTGACTACTCATACCATTTGTGATAAACTCATTGGCAGTACTACTTGGATGATTGTAGTATTTTCAAGCTTGACAAACTTTTATATATATATATATATATATATATATATATATATATATATATATATATATATATATATATAAAATATATATATATATATATTATATATATATATATATATATATATTGGAAAAGGTTTTTTTTTTCATAATAAAATGTTACAAGCAGACATTCAAGGGCGTGCTCCTGATGTTCTCAAACAATTAATATCGTGCTCAATATTGTACAAGATCGAGACTTCTTTCAGATGTATATTTGTGATCAAATATACGAGCATTTCGCTTCCTTCAGACGTGCCAAACTGCGGCGGCCAGCCGTAGACGAGCCTCGGTATACCATTCCTCTCCTTTGTTTTTTCCCTGGTAATTAATTCCAAGACTTCGTCTGATCCCAAGGCCCAACTGGTTTGCATTTGAAGCTTTCGTTCCTGCTCCTTCCAGATTCGTCGAGAGACTTCACATCCAAAGAACAGGTGCCTGGTTGTCTCCTCATGTTGCCAACACAAGACACAATACGAGTTAGTGATCTGAATATCGAACCTGTCTAGTCTATCCATGGTCAGAAGTCTCCTCCGAAATAGCTTGTATAGGCATAGATGCATCTTCCTCGCACTTTTCTTGTACTAGACCACATCGGTCGTATCCCATGTATCATACACCTCACTAGCCTGATCATATGCGACTTTGGATATGAACTCGCCATTGGCGGATCTCGTCCACGCCCAGGCGTCGGATTGAAGGCCGGGTTCAATCCGAATATTTTGTGTAAGAGGCCTGAGTATACGTACATGTGTGTGCCCTTCAACCGACCAGCGCCCTCTATCTATAATAGTCGCTACCGTCGTACCTCTATATGCGGCATTAGTGGCGGGTTCTCCCACCCATCTCAGCAGGCTTTTATGCAGTAGCTAGGGATCAAGCCACTACCAGAATATCACAGTTTAGCGACGCCAAAAAATATCGTAAAAACGATAGAAAACGTCGCTAAGTACGTTTTTTGACGTATTTAGCGACGTTTTCTTATGGTCGCGGAAACCCTAGTCGCTGATTGCTAAAATGTCGCTAATCGTCGCTCGTTCTGACGTTTACCGATGCATGTATACGTCTGTAATTCACCGACGTTTACCGACGTGACGTCGAGAACAGAGCGTTGGCAAACGTCGGTCAATTGGGCGACGCATTTAGAATATTTATCGACGTTTACCGATTCCCTAAACGACAGTATTCTAGCATAATTTACCGACGTTTACCGACGCTGAGTCGGCAATCACCAACGTTTACCGACGTAACTCAGCGTCGGTAAACGTCGGTAAACGTCGCTAAATATTCCAGAAAAAATAAAAATAAATAAATTACAAAAAGTCATTTCAGAATCATATTTTTCACCTGCAGTTTAATACATAACAATAAATACAAAATAACATGCCCTCCCTGGGTTCGCCGACCCCTTCGGTGGAACACTCAACACCGGTAAATTACAACAATATAACACAATGTAAATCAACACAAACAAACAAATATCCAAGTCTATAAACCAACTAACCAACTAAACTAATATCCAAGTCTGTAAATTAATACATAATAATATGCCGTCACAAGTCTACAACAAATAACCATCCAACAAATATCCAAGTCTATAAACCAACCAACAAATATCCAAGTCTATAAACCAACCAACAAATATCCAAACATCCTGACCACCAATACTAAAAGTCTACACACAAACTAAGAATCAACACAAACAAACACAAATAAATCCATATGGATAGGAACAAACAAACACAAACAAACAGTCCTAACTAGGACTACTGGGGATCTGGAAGACGAGGGGCACCGTCGTGCCTCATCGATAGAAACAACTCGTACTCCTCCCGTGAAATCGTCACCGATGAAGAAGATAGTGACGTCGGTAGAGTCGATGTCGATGAAGAAGGCAGTGGCGTCGGCAGAGTCGACGACGATGAAGGTACACCTGGATGACAATAATGCTCCAACGCTGCTAGTCACTGGTGTTAGGAATCCATGGTAGATAACAGCCTCGTACTGCTATCAGCCATCGAATCATGCATCAACGTGAGCCTCTCGCCCATGGACAGCTGTGATGCCTGCAGATCTGTCACGCTGCACTTTGTCGACGCTCTAAGATCAGTGACACCCCGCTCTGTCCTCTCAGTCACATCCCTGAGCTCCATAATGCTGCGGTCGAGCGTATCCAATCGTGCTATGAGAGCAGCATCGTCCGTCTGGTGCTGCTCCTGGATCCGTCGTAGCAGCTCATCACGGACAGACTCCACCATCTGCTGGACTCGGACAGACTCCTGGGAGGGCTGTGGGCCATACACACTAGCATGGGAGGCCCTAGAGGACTGTGTCGCAACTAGGGCGCCATAAGATCCCGTACCGTAGTACGTACCCCTGTGGAGACCACCAGCAGCGGTCACCCACAGCTCGTCCTCCGACAGAGCTGGAACGGACTGCGAGGAAGTACCGGCCTCTCCCGCAACATGTGCACTAGCAGCCGCCCGCTCCTTAAGCCGTTGAAACTCGGCCTAGAAAGCATGGATACTCTATAACTTCTAATGTCTAATGTACTTATTATTACTAACTACATGAATATCTATTTGCGTGCATATTTACTAAGTTATATCAAAACTAACACGAAGTATTAAAATTAATAAATAGAATTGTAATACTTACATAGGCCTGCTCCGCCCTCTCGTCAATAAGCTTTCTGCCCTTCCGATGTGTGGCCAGAAAGACAGTCACCATATTGGCGTCATCATCCCTCATTATCTGTAATTAAATATATCACCTTTTACTAATTTATCGGACTTGCATTAAAATAATATATCTGAAATAAAAAGATATGCCAAACGACGAAATTGTTCCGTCATCGGAATCGACCAACCGCACCACTTTGCCCCCTGCTTCCTAGCCGCCTTGGCCTTCTCAGACTTTTCTTTGTACCTTAGCTCGTCGAATCGAGCCTTTATCGCAGTCCACTGCTCAGGGGTGATCCAATCTTGGATCGGCTTTCTGGCACGATCACGAGTCTTCTGATCATTAATAGCGTCGCGAATCAGCTTAGCAGCGACGGTAGGAAACATTCCCTCAATCATCTCGGCCTGGTGCGATGGATAGAAAAACATATCCTAGAAGAGTACAACCCAAATATTTATCAGTTATATATAATATATAAAAATTATATGATTCATGTTAGAAACAAATATATTTTAACCTTGAAGCGCGCAAACCAGTAGGCCTTCCTCTCGTTCGGAGCATCAGAGTAGTTTATCCAAGGACCACCAAAATTAGTCCTCAAGAAGTGGCCTAGGCGTCTCTGTACCGACGGAGGACGATATCTATACAAACATATTATATTCATAAGAAAAGTTAATTTATGATAAACACAGAAAAAAATGATAAACCAAAATATTTACTTTGTACCGTCGACCCAGATCTCCGTCCTCGTCTCCTCCGGAGGTACGTATGCATCATCTGCCTGATTTGGTCGGTCATCGGCTCAGCCTCCTCCATCTACTCATCTGTCTCCATCGTCGTATCAGCAGGAGGAACGCTAGACGACGGAGCAGTCTAAGGCCTAGAACTACTCATCCCAGGAGATATGCCACGTAGCATCGGGACAGGTGGAGGTACTGTCTGATACACAGGAGTACTGGGCGACGAGGATCCAAAGCCGGTACCAGTAGGAGGTGTTTGCTATGAAATATAAAAGAGCAGAATAATTTTATGGGAGGACTGGACTTTTACTTCACGTTACAAACTCGCTTGTACAAAAAAAAGCCTAGGGACGAAAACCTAGGTACAGCAATCTAAGTACAATTGTTTATTTTTGATTCTGGGGGGTGACGGTAGAGGCTCGAGAAAGCGACGGCAGCTCTGCCTTACTCCTTGGACGATCGGACTTAGCCTTGGCTCCTGAGACGAGATGGTTGGCGTTGACGAAGAAATGCTCCTCTTGCTCTCCTCCTATTGCTCTTCTGGCTTCTCTCTCTGGATTGATCTCTATGGATTTTTCTCTCTGATTATTGGGGGAGCGTCTCTCTGTATGTGCGTATATCTCTCTATGTAAAAATCTCCTTTTGTAAGGGAATGGCACATTGCTATTTATAATAGTGGGGGGCATCATTAGGGTTTGCAATGATTGTCCATTCTCAAAGTGGCGGCGGCCTGGTAAATGATCAATCTGGGCCATTAATCTTGAGCGTGAAGGATCTGGGCCATTAATGAGGATTATGCCAAATCATGTCAGCAATTAATATTGATTGCAATAAATCTCTATTATGATGATTTGCTGATATCCGTAAATCTAAATGAATCAATTTAATTCATTCTCTTGCCACGTGTCCCAAATCATTAGGATCTGACCCAAAATTTGATTATCTTTGGGACACGTGTCCTGTCATCATTGTTGAGCCGCATAAGGAGCGTTCATATTTGGGCCGTATGAAGGTCGTCCTGACCGAGCCGCATGAAAGATTTCATGACCGAGCCGCATGAATAGTCTCTATACTCGAACCGCATGAAGGTTGTCATGACCGAGCCGCATGAATATGTTCATGACTGAGCCGCATGGGGGTCTTCATGGCCGAGCTGTATGAGAGTCTTTATGGCCGGGCCGCATGGATTTCTTTTATGGCCGAGCCGCATGAATAGTCTCTATACTCGAACCGCATGAAGGTTGTCATGACCGAGCCACATGAATATGTTCATGACTGAGCCGTATGGGGGTATTCATGGCCGAGCTGTATGAGAGTCTTCATGGCCGGGCCGCATGGATTTCTTTCATGGCCGAGCCGCATGGGGGACCTTCATGACTGAACCACATAGGTTTCTCTGCACCGGCCGCATGAACTCGTCTAATCTGGCCGCATAAACTTGCCTCGAAGCTGTGAAGATTTTCTCCAGTTTCCTAGGAAGATAGTACTTTTGTGTCAGCCATTATGACTACTTTACGTTAGGGCTGTCGGCTGTCAGCCGTCAGAGCATTAATTGTGTTTGAATGACGCTGGGCACAGCCGTTCAAAAAAAAGACACGTGGCTTTCCTCTGTGGGCCGCATGGAGTCCACTTGAACTGCCTATATGTTTAAGCCGCATGGGACTCCTGAGCCGCATGAGGCTCCTTGGCCGCATGGATCATTTTTCTCTTCTTTTTCATGCTTCTACAAGACCCCCTTCAAAGTTTTCAATTTGCAAAATTAAAATACTTTGAATAAAAAGCATGATTATGCTAGAGCCGCATGGATGTATTCTGTCCTAGCCGCATGGTTACCTCAACCGCATAACTCTCTGAGCCGCATGAGCTGTTTTGGCCGTATGAGCTTCTTGCCACGTCTTCCTGCCACGTGTGCAAATCTTCTATGAATCTTTTATATTTAATGCTCTTGATTTGCTACAGATTTTAAGAGCCGCTTTCTTGGGCCAAGATCCCAAGAGTCAGGCTATTATTCAACCATTTTGCCTCGATGACCGAAGAGTCGGTCATTATATTGTACGCGGATCGAGGCATTCCTTTCTTGTCTATAAATAGGAACACTTTTGTTCTAGGGAATCTCCTTTGCTCTTTTTGATCTTTCGCTATTCTAACTCATTTCTCTCCCAAGCACCTATGGCTTCCAAGAAGGTTACTGCGTCGAAGGCTGCGAAGGGCAAGGCGGTCGCTTCTGCGGCAACTGTGGCGACGGACGTGGCCACTCCTCCGCCGGCCGCTGTTCACTCTGTTCATCCCGACGTTCATCCACCCATTGCTGGTAAGGGCGTCACCTTAGAACCCTAACTGCCATGGCTCTGCTGCATAATTTATGCACAAGCCGTATGTAAAAGGTTCGTCGATATGACCGCATAAGCACTTCGCCCAGGAGGCCTCATGGGCTTGTCATACTCGATATGAACTGCATATATATTTTCGGTTTGGGCCGCATGAGCGTAGTTCACTTTTGAACCGCATAAGCTCATCTGTTTGTAGCCGCATGAGTCTGTCTGTTCAGGGCCGCATGAGTCTGCGTGGACTTTGAACCGCATAGTCTCACCTGAATCCGAGCTGCATCAGCGCCTAAGTTTGTCTGTTGAGTCCATGTGAACCTTGAACCGCATAGGCCCTTCCGAATCCAAACCGCAGAAGCTTTATAAGCTCATCTGAACTTGATTTATATGGACTCGTCTAACTCGGAGTCGCATAAGGCTATGATGAACAGAACCGCATGGGCTCATCTGGTTCTGAGCCGCATAAGGCTGTAATGACCCGAGCCGCATAGACTCAAGTGATCTTTCAAATGCTCCTTTGTTTTGACTATCTTCTAATCTTATTTCTTTCGTCTCTCTTCAGTGAATCTGCCAGTAAATCCTGCGGAGGAACTCCTAGTGGGCTCAAATTAGTTTGCCTTGGGCGTGCGTCTTGATGACTTAGTTAAGTACATGCTGAATCAATTTTCTGCTAATGAGCCTTCGGGAAGGTTAAACGCCATCGAGAATCAGACCCTCCATTATCTCCGTACCATGATGAATTCTGGGAAGTTGGATGGATCATACCTGAAGCCCTCATTCCTCTTCGGAGACGCTTTAATCATAAAGAATCCCCGATTATTAGAGATCTCTAAGAACTGGAATTTTACTTTGGATGGGATGGCGATCCATATTCCTCTCATGGAGCGTCATTATCCTCTGTCGTGGTTCAATATGGTATTGTTGGACAGGAAGATGGTGTGTAACTTAACTCCTACCCAATCAGGGATGTTGATGGGCGACATCCATTATAACCCGAATATTAGGTCTGCGTACGCGGGTAAGGATTCCGTCCTCCGGTACATGCTGGGACTGGCCCCGGGTACTTTCATGAATGTATATGGTCCCAACTTCACATTCACTCAAGCTGATACATTCCTGAATTGGCTCGCTCGTAAAAAATCTTATCCCGTTGGCAGACTGGCATTGCTGAACTGGATAAACCCCACTTCTACATGGGCCCACTTGACCACTTGGGTTCTTCAGACCTACGGGACATTCCTGCGGGAGGTGGGATTCTATCATGCCATCCGGTGCACCTGTCACGGGCTTCCTATCAATAAGCCATTGTTCATGGCGCTCTTGGAGATATATAACCGGCGAACGGGGACGTTCTTTGCACCCGGAGGGGAGTTAGGGCTTGCTCTCCATGAGATGTATACTGTTTTCAAACTTCCATGGGGGAACGAGCCTTTCGAGGTGTATACCCCGTCGAACGAGGAGTTTGAGGACCTGAACCGACGACTCCCAGGTTTTGTTGCGGTGTACCAGGAGTTGCTATGCCATCATAGTGCTTATCACCAGATGGCTATAAAAAAGGAGGATAGCTCAGAAGAGAATGCTCCCCACACCACATCCTGGATCAATTATCTTTTTAAAGTTGGCCCTTCTGGCGAGGTTATTCCTCGAACCCCTCAAACCCAGGGAGAGATAAAAGACCTGATGTTGAGCGTCAAGAAGTCGCGGTCTAATAGCGACATATTCGGGAGTCAAACTGACTCTCTTAGTTATTTTTACTACGGTACCAAGCAGATGTCTGAGAAAGCGCTCCTGGCTAAATTTTTGATGATATGGCTACGGAACTGCGTAGTCTCGGAGGGGGCAGGTTCTATTGAGAGGATCAGCCGCCACTTCATTCTCCCTGCCGTTAAGCTGGTATTTGGAGTTAGACTGGCTCTTCTCCCGGCTATGGTGTGTAGCATACACCATGGTCTTCGAATATTCTCGTCCAAGGTTATTGCCCGCAAGAAGACGCTGGACTTTGAGCGCATAGAGCTACCTTTCCACTATTTGATGGGGTAGTTGTTGATGCACAACAAGTCTTTGATGGGAGCTGGAACAGCGGAAGATGCTACAGACGAAGACGCTTTCCTTTTCCAATGCCATCACCAACCTTGGGAATACAGTACTATGCCAGCTTGTCGGAGGGCACTGGCGAGGGTGGATGGGTGTGACTTTTTCGTGTCTGTTCCTTATTTTTTCGATAAGGAAGTGAGGGATGTACACCTTGATGGTACCGGACCTCCTCACTTTCTGTCTTCGAAGATGCTCACCTGGTTGCGCAACATCCGCCCCGCACATCTGGTTTATCGTAACCGCGATAATGTGTACTTGGAGCCTTACCTGCCTAGTAGGTTTTCCTGCCAATTTGGCTATAGCCAGTTATTCCTTAACTGTCCCAGCCCTTGCTTGGGCTTTGAAGGTAGCGTTCTTGATGGTGTCAGAGCGTGGAATTATTATGACGCTTATCATACTCGGGCCAGCTTCTCGGTCCCTGATGGTAAGGTGCCGAGGGAAATTTTGTACGTGGCTGCCTTGTATCATGTTATGGCGAACAAGCCTCCTGTCAATTTCGATCCGAGTACCAGTTTCATCGTGGGTACCGGTTTAGAGGAAAAGCCCAAGGGGGCTAAGGCTAGAAAGCAACTAGCGCTCCAGACTCCTCTCCCTGAATCAGAATCTTCCGAGGTGGCTGAGGAGGATGATGATCATGATAGCGAAGACTCTCTTTCTTTTGGGGGTGAAGAAGTAGCGGATCAACCGCTTGCCACACCAGACGAACTGACGGAGATCCGTCGCTTGCTACACAAGAGGAAGTAGTAAGGGAAGGACCGCCTCCCGTTGTGCCTGGTCCCTCACGCAAACGGGTCAGACGTGAGTCTTCTGATGGCAGAACGACCTTTTCTGTGAAAAGAGCCGCCGTTAGGTCTCGTGGGTTGCTTATTACCGAGAGGGGTGAAAATGCTGACGATGTTCCGGAGGTAAGACTACGTTGGAGCTATCTCCTTGTTGTGGTTTTCTTTTTCTTGGAGATATGACCTAATCATTTTTCTTTGTAGGCGTCTAACGGACCGGGCTCTCATGAACCGTCTGCCGCTCCTGAGGTTGATCCGGTCCTTGTTGCTTTGATTAGCGGCGTGTGTGCCGTGGTCCTTTCTGCGGGGGCTCTCTCAGCGGCGGCTGAGGACTCCCAAGTTGCTGAGGCCCCGGCCCGGAGTGACGAAGATTTCCTCGGGCCTGTCTCCGATATTGTTGAATTTCAGCAAGGCGACGTCGCTCTCGTCGCATCCCCTCCCGAGGGTGCCGGGGCGGAGGAGTTTATTATATTCGACTCGGAGGCCGCTGGTGGAGAGGTTGTGGTGGCCGTAGGCGAACCTCAGCCTCCACACTCTTTCGCTGGTAAGATAAGCCAAATATTGACTAGTGAGGGGGCTTATTTGCTCTATCAACATATCCTCCAGGTCAAATCGATTCATGGTTGTCTTGGCCCTACAGGTCCTGACCCTTTACTTTCCATAGCAGATGTTCTTGGGGGAGGCTCGGCCTACTGTGATCTGGGGTAAATGAGCATTTTTTCTCCTTCACCGACTCATGTCGAGGGGCCTCCCGCCAGCTCCGGGCAAATGGGAGTGGAGCTTGTTCCGGGAGCGATGGTCTCCGCCTCATCCTCTGCCGCTTATACGGCTTCGGAGATTGACTTCTCGGCCCTGCCGAGCATTCAAGTTCTACGGGCTGCTGAAGAGGAGTTGGCCGCTGTTCAGGCGTCCTTCCGTACGGAGTTTGTTTCCCTCGTGGCAGGAGCGATAGATTCTGTCACGTCTTCTTCAGTGTTGCCAGCTACACTCCCGTTGACGTCGGCTTCTTCGGAGGCTCTGGACGAGGTGTCTCAGGATGTGGTCGACAGCTTCTATCGCCATTTAAAGAGGGGCGTAGATGCTGCCGTAGAACGGGAGACCCATTTTTCTATGTCCCTGCGGTGCGCTCAGGGTCAAATCGAAACTTTGAAGACTCTTCCTGGCGGGGTGGGGTTGGCTGCGCTCCTGGAGCCCAAGTTGGCAGAGGCTGATCAGCTCGTGACCCGATTGCTGGTGTTACGGCAGGCTGACTTGCCTGCTTCGGTTGAACGGGATGGGGGCTTCCTTATTGTCGCTCAGGATAGGATAAAGCTTGCTCGAGACACTGCCGGGCCAGTTGTGAAGGGGGACCTTGACGAGCTTTTCGCTTCGTATGACAGGCTGGATCGTCGAAGTCAAGCTTGTAGGGCTCGGAAGGAGGCTGCTTCTCGTGGAATAGCTGACACGAAGGAGCGTATTCTCGCACTCCAGAAAAAATTGGCCTTTCTAGAGTCGGAGCTGAAGGCTGCTCATGCGGAACAGGAGTCAATTGTTCGGGAGGCCGAGAAGGTTTTTCGATCTTCTGTTAACCTGGAGCGGGCATTCAAGAAGTTCGAGGACAACTGGCAAGCTCACGCTCATCTGGAGGACGAGGCGGTGCTGACCCAAGAGGCGAAGCGTCGAGCTAAACAGAGGTTTGAGCGGTCGGTTGCCTTGCTGACGGACCGTCTCACGGCGTTATGTGCCCCGGAGCAGTGATCAGCTTTCTGTTTTCTTTCACTGTTTTCTTCTCTTCCTTTTTTTTTCTTTTTGTCAAGGGATATGATCCCAGATGTAGTACTTTGAATTTTGAATAAATAAGCATGTTTCAACTCATCTTCTCTTTCTTATACTTGTGGTGTTTGTGGAATTGGACCTGCTGGGGGATTATTTGTGGACCTGTTACCCTGGACGTACCTTAGTTTTAGGTACGAGTAACAAGTTTTGGAGAGGAATACCTAGAACAACTTTGTGATAAGACAGCTATAGAAGTTTTTGGTATTCGAGAGAATGCCAGGGAGCAACTGGGTTCCTAGGCATGATAGGGAAGGGATGGGCGTGTACTGGAGACCCAGTACAGCATCTGTGGTCGACTGAGGACATTTGTGGTCATCAGAGGACATTTATGGTCAACAGAGGACATTTGTGGTCAACAGAGGATATTTGTGGTCAACAGAGGACATTTATGGTCAACAGAGGACATTTGTGGACCTATTATCCTTGTCGTACTCCGGTTGTGGGTACAGATAATAGGTTAAAAGGGAACCGACATACTTACTCAGAGGTAATGAGGACATGGCAAGTATGAAGGTTTCTTCTACGGAGCCTTCCCACTCAGAGGTAATGAGGACATGGTAGGAGTGGGCTCAATGAAGAGGGGGTACATAAAACGACTCAGAGGTAATGAGGACATGGAAGTTTTATGTAGGGGGTGATTTGTTTTTGGCGGAAGTAAAACGACTCAGAGGTAATGAGGACATGGCCGTTTTGGGAATTTGTGGATCGTTTACCCTTTTTTGTGCACTGGAAGTGCGGGTATTGGATCATGGGGGAGGATCTCTTCCAGGAAGAAAGTTTAGAGGTATGATCATACATGACTTTCTTTTCTGAAAGAGTGACCGGGATGTGAGTTTAGAGGCACCGTCGGGTACATAACTCGATATTGTGAAAGCGTGAGTTCAGTGGCACCAACGGGTACATGACTCGATAATCTGAAATGTTGAAAAATGAGTTCAGCGGTACCAGAGGGTACGTGACTCGAAAATTTGGAGAACTATGAGGGTGAGTTCAGCGGTACCAGCGGGTACCTGAATCTATGTATGAAAGATGTTGGAATGAGTTCAGAGGTACCAGCGGGTACATGACTCTATGTATGGAACCAGAATATAAGTTTAGAGGTACGGGGAGGTACATAACTCGACACTCTGAGATGTCTCGATGATTTTGTTTCAGACATAATACTTCTTCAGGAACTTGCCGTTGATGGGCAATATGAGCAAGTCTCCATTTTGTTTAGCGAGGCGGTAGGCGCCGTTGGAGAATACGGCTTCGATGATGAACGGGTCTTCCCATTTTGGTTGGAATTTACCGACGGTTTTATGCGTCATAACCATCGGCCTCCGAACCGCCAGAACGAGATCGCCTACTTGGAATGTTCTGACCTTGACCTTCTTGTTGAAAGCTCCGGAGATTCTGGCCTGATATAGTTCGATTCGCTGTTGAGCTAACAGGCGCTTCTCGTCTAGGGCCTCCAATTCCTGTAGTCAGCGATGGTGGTTTTCGTCTGTCGTCAACTGATGTGTGAGGGCAACGCAGAGTGAGGGGATCTGAGTCTCTAATGGGAGGACCGCCTCACTCCCGTACACCAGGGAAAATGGTGTATTCCCGGTGGCTGTTCGAACTGTGGTGCGATACGCCAATAAGCATTCGCCGAGCTTCTCGTTCCAGTCGTGCTTGTTAAAGGACACGAATTTTTTGAGTAGCTTGATTATGGTCTTGTTGAATGCTTCTGCTAACCCGTTGGCTGCTGGGTTATAGGGTGTCGAAGCAATGTTCTGAATTCGGTGCTTGTCGCAGAACCGATAAAATGCGTGGCTCGCGAACTGTGGCCCATTGTCGTGAATGATCCTTCGGGGCAGTCCAAAGCGGTAGATGACATGATGCTTAAGAAAGCTGATCACGTTTGAAGTTTTTACCTCTGCCAATTGGATGGCTTTCGCCCATTTGGAGAAGTAATCGGTGATTGCGAGAATGAATCGGTGTCCTCTGGACGAAGGCGGGGTGATTGGGCCGACGATGTCCATACCCTATGCTTCGAATGGCCAAGAGGCCACGGTCGGATGCAGGAATTCAGATGGCTGGTGGATGAAGTCGGCGTGGATTTAGCAGGCTTTGCACTTTCGTGCATAATCTATTGCGTCTGCAACCATCGTGGGCCAGTAATAGCCCATTCGACGAAGGCGGTCTTGCAATTTAGGGCCAGGCTGATGGGCCCCGCAGACACCGTCATGAGCTTCTCGTACGGCTTCTTTGGCTTCCGTGTTTGACAGACATCGAAGCAATAATCCGTCGTAGGATCGGCGATACAGCATTTTCGTCTCTGTATCATAAAAAAATCTGAGAGAACGTCTTCTGATAGAAGTAGCTTCCTTCGAATTCTCTGGCAGGATGTCGTATACTACGAAGTCGATGAACGGCTGTCTCCAGTCTGGTGCTTCGTTGACCGAAAGGGCGGAGTAGCTGTCCATGCATCGAACGTTATCCTTAGGACAGACCAGTTCACGGCCTATTATGTCGACCTGATGACGAGCGTAATTTGGCACAGCTAGGGAAGCGGCCAAACAGCTAGGGCATCAGCCTCAATGTTCTGGAGTCTGGGAACATGTTCTATGAAGAATCCTTCCAGAGACGAGATAATGTCGATTGCTATTCGATGATACGGGATCATGTCTTTGTGGCGGACCTCGTACGACCCCCGAATCTGATTGACGATTAACTGTAAGTCGCCGTATGCTTCAAGATATTCTACCCCTAGCTCCTTTGCAAGTCGGAGGCCAATAACCAAGGCATTGTACTCGACCATATTATTTGAACAGGGCTCTGTGAGTGAGTAGGCCCGATTGATCACCAAGCCGGAGGGAGAAATCAGCACCACTCCAACTCCAGCGACGATGTTGCCTTTGGGTCCAGTTCTCGAAGCGCCGTCGAAGAACATTCGCCAGATGGCGTCATAGGAGACTGCATTTGAACTGGTGACCTCGTCCGGTATCTCTTCATATACTCTAGTCGTCTCCGAACCTGGATGGGCTGCTAGAAAGTCTGTCAGAGCCTGGCCTTTAACAGCCTTTTGCAAGACGAAGATCATGTGATATGGTGATAGTAATATCGCCCAGGTAGCAAGGCGAGAGCTGAGTGCCCCAGGTTTGGTCATGAGGACCCTGAGGGGGTTGATCCGCGATATCACATGGATGGTTTGTCCCGTGACGTAGTGTCACATCTTCTAGATGGCGAATACGTGAACAAGGTATTCCTTCTCTACGGCCGTGTATCGGTATTCTGGCCCAATCATCTTCCGACTGAGGTAGTATATAGCTTATTCGTGGCCCGCGACATTGTTCTGTGCTAACAGAGCACCCAGAGAATGTTCCATAGCTCGCACATAGAGCAGGAATGGCTTTCCAGCAACAGGAGCTACCAGGACTGGAGGGGTTTGACAAATATTCTTTGATGCTGTCGAAAGCGCGTTGGCATTTCTCATCCCATACGAAAGAGACTCCCTTCTTCATGAGATGGGTGAATGGTTGACATCGTCCAGAGAGATTAGAGATGAATCTCCTGATGTAAGCTAGCCTACCTTGGAGGCCTCGAAGTTCGCAGAGATTTCTCGGAGGACCCATCTACATGATTGCCTTTGTTTTCTCGGGGTCGATGTGAATGCCCTGAGAAGTGATGACGAAACCCAGGAATTTCTCGCTGGAAACACCCAAGAATGATTTCGTAGGGTTCATCTTTAAGTTGTGTGCTCGTATTAGGTCGAACACTGTCCTGAGATCTTGCAGATGATCTTCCTTCGAACGACTTATGACGGCAATGTCGTCGACGTAGCATTCCACTGTCTTGTGCAAGTGGTTTCTAAAGATGATGCTCATAGCTCTCTGGTAAGTAGCTCCAGCATTCCTTAAACCGAAAGGCATAACGGTGTAGCAATATGTACTAATCGGTATTCGGAATGATATGTACTTCTCGTCGTCAGGGAACATCTTGATCTGGTTGTATCCTGAGAAGCCATCCATGAAGGACATACGTTCGAAGCCGCAGGTGTTGTCGATCATAATATCCGTGATAGGGAGAGGGAATTCATCTTTAGGGCATGCCTCGTTCAGATTCCGAAAGTCAATGTATATTCGGATCTTCCCGTTCTTCTTGAGAACTGGTACGATGTTGGCTACCCAGTCTGGATGCTGCTCTTCGCGAATGAAGCCGCTGGCTATCAGTTTGTTGATCTCGGCTTCAATAGCATTCATGACATCAGGACGAAACCGTCGTTGCTATTGCTTGACAGGTTTTGCATCCGGACGAATATTGAGTTTATGGAGTGCGATCTCGGGGTCCAATCCTGGCATATCTTCATAGCTCCAGGCGAACACATCGATATACTCTTTGACGAGCTGGAGCAGCGACTCTCGCTCTTCATCTGTCAAACTCTGGCTGATGAAGATTGGTTTTAGGGAGGCTTCATCACCAAGATTAACTTGTATGACCTCGTCTTCAGTGGGAGGTTCTCTTTGCTCGAAACGCTTCTTCCATTGTTCATCTAGCTGTTGTGCCCATGGTTCTAGTTCAAGAAGTTCGGGGATGTCTTCGTTTTCTTCATAAGCGTCAGCGAATGCCATGTTGACTGACAAGACTTGTCTGAATACATCTCCGATGCTGGTATCAGAGTCAGAAGTTGGTGATCCGGTCGAATATGAATGCCAGTCGCATTCTTCATCTGAACTTTCAGGGGTCGTCGTGGGTGTTACATACCCTAATCCACATCGAGTCTTGCTATAGTAGTCCCGTGGTTTGCCAGCCGGGACTGGGGGCTTCAAAGGTAATCGTCGTCCAGTACCGTAGTTCAAACTCGGTGTCGTTTCCAGATCGTATCCCTGTTTCTGTATGAGATATTTAGATTAGGGGCTATAAAGATACAGAGGTAGTCTCCCGGCATCCGATCCAAGGTCGACTTCTTCTATGGTGAAGGGATGCGGATCGTCCTTCCGGCCGAAGATGATTGGATGGTCCCCTCCTTCGATTATTCGGTAAGCGTCTTCTGCTGGAGTAAGCTGGATTGTGGTGTAGACATTTGTCACCTGTGTGTGTAGGTGAGTGCCTATACCGTGTTCCATAGCGTACATTGTACAAAGCTTATTAAGCTCGAGGTAGTTCAAAGATAGCCCTTTGATGAAGTAAGGTATCTTTTCTAGGGAGATTATATCATCAGTGGAGGGAACATCAGTGTGGGCGGCCACATACTCGGCTAGCTCCAGTTTCTCTTCGGCTACCCCCTGTGTGAATGAAGACTGAGAGGACGACCTGGGGAGTTTGATCGTCAGTGGTTCAGTTGATGGAGCTGAGCGTAGAGTTGTTGGCAGACTAGCGACCCCCAGTTTGGTACTCGATGTGGGGCGAGGAGTGGCTGGTTCGCTAGCAGTGTCAGACCTCGTATCGGGGTGACGACCCTTCTTGGGAAGGCGTATCATCAGTGGCTTGTCGGAGGGATTGAGCTTCTCCGTTTGGGACTGACCGACTCTCGGCAGTCTGATTGTTAGTGGCCCCGTTGTGGATCTTGGCACTTGGCCAGACCTTGGCAGCCGGATTATCATCTGCTCTTCTTGTGCCGAGAGGCTGATTGCGTCCTTACGCAGAGTGGCGGTAAGGGGTACAGACCTGCCCGGTTTACGAGCTTGGAGGTGGATCGTCAGAGGCTCTTCTGATCCTGTGGCTGTCTCGGTACTAGCTTGTACATCTCCTTCACCAAGATGCTTCTTCGATTTTTCGTATAGGCAGGAGTCTGAGTAGTAAGATTCGACCCCTTTGAAGGGATCGATATCAGCAAATTCCGTTCTCACGAAGCCGTATTTGTCGACATATTTGAAGCACTGGTGCAACGTGGAAGGCACGATCATATAATCGTGTATCCACGGATGCCCCAAGAGGATGTTGTAAGAAGTGTCTGTATCTATGACGTAGCAAGTGACTTCGGATTGGAGGTCGCCAATTTGACACTTCAGACGAATCTTTCCAATAGGGTAGCTCCTGCCCGAATTGAAACCGCTGATGGCGGTGCTTGTAGGCGTCAGACGATGCATTGGGATGCGGAGATGACATAGCAGACCCTTCGGGATAATGCTTTTGGAAGTGCCAGGATCAATGTGCATCCGATCCACCTTTACGTCACTGATATATCTAGTATAGTATAGTGGGCGATCGTGCAGATTAGTTTTGATGAGCATATCTTGCGGAGTGAAGACGATGTTTGGCATTACGCCAGTGCAGGCACTATCCTGGAGATCCACAGGTGAGTCCTCCCCGGTGAGGTTGGATTGAGCCAGATAGGCATCGGCATTTTGGAGTGCTTCGCTCAATGCATACGAACGTCCTTGGAGAGCCTTAGGAGTTCGTACAGTGACAACTTGGCCGGTGTGTTAGCCAATTGCGCTAAGATGTCAAAGTTGTAGGGCCTCTCCAGCCCTTGGGCTGCCTCTTTTCGGAGGGATTTGTCGAAGCGAGTCTCCATCGGCCTAGGCTTGTCGGTCGTCGAAGGCTGAGTCGGTCCCGGAGCATCAGTTGTAGTGGGTTGATGATTTTCAACTGGATTGTCAACCACAGGTTGGGATTGCGCCCCAGACCGCGTGACGACGGCTGTAGCTTCCTCGATGTCTGCCGAGATTGTGCGGCAGGATATGATTTTTCTATTCTTTTTCTTGCAAATAGAAGACGATGTGGGCCGAGTCACTTCCGATACCAAGTTTGGATGGATCCACATGACCTCCCCTCGTGATGTGGTGAGGGGCACTAAACCAGTAGCCTGATCTCGGGGAGGTGGAAGATTAGTAATCTCCATTATCGCCAGAGGGATGGGGACTACCTCGTCTTGAGTTTTCGTCGGAGGGAAGCTGCCAAATTGTACTGACACCATATTGGCTGCCACCGTTACCTCTTCGAAATCGATGGCCAAAGCGTTCGAATCGATGAGGTTTTGGATGTACCATTTCAGCTGGTAGCAGTCGTGTGTAGCATGGTGGACGTAGCGATGATAATGGCAGTATTTTGGGTTCTCCATCTCTGTCGGCCGCGGTTCCCGCCTTGGTGGAGGAAGTTGAATTTTGTCCCCTTGTATGAGCATGTCCAAGATGGGCTTGACGTGACCGTCTTCGAATGAGTTGTGATTTGCGGCCATTGTTTGTCTGCCGGCTTTGGCACAGGTTTCTGTGCCGTGTCGGCCACCATAGCCTGCTTGCCCCTGCCGTTCCGATTGTTGGAGGGACTACCCCCATTATCATTATTGGTGTTAGGACGCTTGCCCTTGTTCTCTCCGTCCGAGATGTGCAATCCCAGCTGGCGAGCCTTCTTCAATCGTTCTTCGGCGCTTGTGGCGCTGATGATGAACGTCTTCCAGTCCTTGAATTGACTTTCGCCCATCCAGAGACTGGTTGTTGGGAGGAGTCTCTTTTGGCAAATTTCAATCAAGAAGGAATCTGGATTTCCAGAGGGCAACTTCATGGCGGTTTGGCGGAACCGCTCGATGTAGTTCCTTGTCAGCTCTTTCTCCCCTTGGATGACGTCCATGAGGGTGGACATGGTGATATCCTGCCCTACTTCGTAGAATCTCTCCAAGAATATGCGCTTGAAGCCGGCGAAGGAGTGGATGCAGTTGTCCGGCAGGTTACGATACCAGTCGAAGGCGACTCCTTCCAATGCCCCGATGAATAATCGTGTGAGAATGGCATCGTCATGGGGCAGATGGTCGGTGGTGACCTCGAAGTAAGTGATGTACCGACTTGCCGAGGTCTTGCCATCATAAGGATTGATATTGAATGGTTTATATCTTGGTGGGAATGGAACATCCCTCCATGCAGCAGGGTACGGTTGCCGTATTCTGAGGTCTTGAGAGTTTTCTCGAGCGTGGAACATGGCTCGGAGCTCTTGGACCTCTCTTCTTGCCTTGCGTGCTTCGTCTACGGCGGTGGGGGCTGTTGTTTCCGGAGGATTGTTGCTCGGGTTTGGCATCGCCGAATTCGAGTCCGCATTGACCGCGGGACCCGCGCTTGTTTGGCCAGGCATCCCACCTTGCAGAGTTTGAAGGGCCGCTTTGATCTCGTCTACAGACTTGACCAAAGCAAGCAATATGGCTTCGAGACTGTCGATGCGCTGGCGATCACTGGAACCACCTTGGTTGCTGTCTGTCATGAATACCGTCTTCACATAAGGAGAGATAAACGGAGCGGTGGAGAAAGTGCCCTCTGAATCGTATCCTTGTAGCAAGAAATCATCGGGGTATGTGGGTATATTCCCTTCTGATTCAGGCTCGGAAGGAATTGGGGGTAGGCTCGGAAGGAACAGTACCCCCAATCTCCGAGTTCGCCTCGTCTTGGGAGTTGTGGATGTCGTCGGGGACGTCGAGGTTTGCTGCATCCGATGGGAGAGTTGTCTCCCCCGGCTCATCTTCTTGGAACATTGGATTGCTGTGGAGGCTCGGAGGGGTGCTACCCCCAGCCCCAGCAACCCCCTGCGTTATGGACGACGAATCCCCCACTGTAGCAGATTTCGTCTTAGAGCGGGTACCTTGGAAAACTTCGGTGGTGGGCGCCCGCTTAGACGACAGTCTTTTAGTCGCAGTGGTTGAGATCTTCGCACTGGAAACATTCGTCTTCTTCCCCCTTCCATCAGCGGGGACTTTCCGAGCAGAGTTGCAGGAGACGACGGGTAGTGCCTCGTCTTCTGAAGATGGCTGTTGCAGTCTTTGAAAGACAGACCGTCGGTCTTCTTGCATATTGCAGCAGCAGTTGACGATGACTTGGATGCAGTGACGTCCGTGGGAGGACTCTTTGCACCGTGATGTATCTTCTCTTTCCTTGCATTTGTGGAGGATGGCCTCACGCAAGTCACTTGCTTTGCTGGCTCGGGAATTCCGGGCACGCGAGTGTGTAGGCCTCCCGCCTGCTCCCTGATTCGAAGGTAGCTCGTATACTTGCCTTCGCTCGTTACTGGGAGATGCTTGATGACTATCCCACCCATTGGCCGCAGGGGGTATGGTACGAGTAGCCTTATACAACTTTCCATTAGAGGCCCGTGTGACAATCAGCAGGACAATCCGATAGTCAGAGGTTGGGGCAGCTGACTGGGCTTGGTGAGCCAACGCTGCCCTAGACTTCTTCCTTTTAGCACTTACGGGTGCGTAATAGGAAGAGTCCAAGTTGGATACCACAGAGTCTGGCTTATCATCCAGAGAACCATCAGGGTCAGGACCGCATGAGAGACGGTCGAAGACTGATCGAGAGAAGCGTGGAACAGACGCTATGCGGCTAGGATTGGAAACCGTGTAGGCTGTCAGCATGCGGTTGTCTTTAGCTGTCGGATGAGTTGTTCTTGTGCGACTAGGAGTCACGACCGTGCAGGCTGGCCTCATGCGGTTGGCAATTGTGGCCGTATGGGTTTTCTGCAAACGATTGACTTCAGTAACCGCATAAGTTTCATCCATACGGTTGGCAACTGTAGCCGCATAAGCTATGCGGCTGACAGATGTGGCCGCGTGAGTTTTCTTCCTGCGGCTGGCGGATGTAACCGCATAGGCTTTCTCCATGCGGCTAGAACCCTTATGCGGCTCGGATCGCATAGAGTTCCTCTTTTCCCCTGCAAGTCCAGCATCATAATATTTTTTTTTGCCGGACTTGGGGAAAGCAGAGTCGTCTATGATCTGAAGTGGGGCCACAGGAGAGTCTTCTCCTCCGTTTTGAGCGACAGAGGGTATCTCTGCAAGAGCTTCAGTAGGAACGAATGATCGGGGTCTCCACTCCTTGTGGACCTTCTTTGTGCAGGCTCGCTTCGGGATCGGGCCAGCGCTCTTGTCGGAGAGCATTTCTTCGAACGCCTGTTGGTCGAACCGGGCGACCATCTTCTGTTGCGTGGAGCCAAGCTTGACTGTATCCGATTGCGTCACCAACTCCTCAGCCGTGGAGAAGTTTGTCCCCAGCAGAGTCGCCATCGTGTTTGCCATGAAATATAAAAAAGCAGAATAATTTTATGGGAGGACTGGACTTTTACTTCACGTTACAAACTCGCTTGTACAAAGAAAGCCTAGGGACGAAAACCTAGGTACAGCAATCTAACTACAATTGTTTATTTTTGATTCTGGGAGGTGACGGTAGAGGCTCGGGAAAGCGACGGCAGCTCTGTCTTACTCCTTGGACGATCGGACGTAGCCTTGGCTCCTGAGACGAGATGGTTGGCGTTGACGAAGAAATGCTCCTCTTGCTCTCCTCGTATTGCTCTTCTGGCTTCTCTCTCTCTGGATTGATCTATGTGGATTTTTCTCTCTGATTATTGGGGGAGCGTCTCTCTGTATGTGCGTATATCTTTCTATGTAAAAATCTCCTTTTGCAAGGGAATGGCACCCTGCTATTTATAATAGTAGGGGGGCATCATTAGGGTTTGCAATGATTGCCTATTCTCAAAGTAACGGCGGCCTGGTAAATGATCAATCTGGGCCATTAATCTTGAGCGTGAAGGATCTGGGCCATTAATGAGGATTATGCCAAATCATGTCAGCAATTAATGTTGATTGCAATAAATTCCCATTATGATGATTTGCTGATATCCGTAAATCTAAATGAATCAATTTAATTCATTCTCTTGCCACGTGTCCCAAATCATTGGGATCTGACCCAAAATTTGATTATCTTTGGGACACGTGTCCTGTCATCATTGTTAAGCCGCATAAGGAGCGTTCATATTTGGGCCGCATGAAGGTCGTCCAGACCGAGCCGCATGAAAGATTTCATGACCGAGCCGCATGAATAGTCTCTATACTCGAACCGCATGAAGGTTGTCATGACCGAGCCGCATGAATATGTTCATGACTGAGCCGCATGGGGGTCTTCATGGCCGAGCTGTATGAGAGTCTTCATGGCCGGGCCGCATAGATTTCTTTCATGGCCGAGCCGCATGAATAGTCTCTATACTCGAACCGCATGAAGGTTGTCATGACCGAGCCGCATGAATATGTTCATGACTGAGCCGTATGGGGGTCTTCATGGCCGAGCTGTATGAGAGTCTTCATGGCCGGGCCGCATGGATTTCTTTCATGGCCGAGCCGCATGGGGGACCTTCATGACTGAACCGCATAGGTTTCTCTGCACTGGCCGCATGAACTCGTCTAATCTGGCCGCATAAACTTGCCTCAAAGCTGTGAAGATTTTCTCCAGTTCCCTAGGAAGATAGTGCTTTTGTGTCAGCCATTATGACTACTTTATGTCAGGGCTGTCAGCTGTCGGCTGTCAGCCGTCAGAGCATTAATTGTGTTTGAATGACGCTGGGCACAGCCGTTCAAAAAAAGACACGTGGCTTCCCTCTGCGGGCCGCATGGAGTCCACTTGAACTGCCTATATGTTTAAGCCACATGGGACTCCTGAGCCGCATGAGGCTCCTTGGCCGCATGGATCATTTTTCTCTTCTTTTTCATGCTTCTACAGGAGGTACCGAAGGAGTACCCTGTCCTCTGCCAGTACCAGTACCCTATGCCCCATGTCGGGAGATGCGGAACGATATGCGACGACCTGTCATACCTGATAACAACATATGATGAGATACAATAAATAATAGAGACTAGAAATATGAAAGTACAACAAAGACAAGATAAAAACCAAGACAACATATGATGATACATTTTACAAGAAACATCTAAGTCCAGATAGTATATTCTACAAAAAATATCTAAGTTCAGATAGTACATTCTACAAGAAACATCTAAGTCCACCTAGTACATTCTAAAAGAAACATCTAAGTTCAGATAGTAACCAAAACTAGATAATAACCAACTCTACATAATAAGAAAATAAAAGGTACATCTCTCTAAATCATCTTCAGAATATTCATCTTCTTCGTCTTCCTCGACCTCATCTTCCTCTTCCTCCTCCTCCTCAATATCTTCAGTTTCATCTTCGCCTTCGTCGGCTTCGCCTTCCTCTTCGGATAATTCTACATCTTCTATATTAGTCGTGTAATGCGTAACTTTCGTGGAGTCCACATCAACAATATTGGTTACAAGAGGTAGCTCGTCCTTCTGATAAGCTTTTTCGTCAACATCAAAAGTATCTCTAGCTTTAGTCTTGCATACTGCCCACCAGTCAGACTTCGTTGCTCCCCGTCTCGGATAAGCTGTGAAGTACATGAGCTGAGCCTGAGTTGATAGGACAAATGGTTCGTAGCCTTGATATCTACGCTTGTAGTTTATATCCACAAGACCATGCTTGTCAATTTTCTAATCTTGATTTTCAATCGGATCGAACCATTCACACTTGAACAACACGATCTTTGTTGGTTCTCTGCCATAATTATATGTCAACTCCACAATCTCTCGCAAGATGCCAAAGAAATCATTTCCTAGATCGACGTCTTTGTAGTTCAAAGATTTGATACACAAACAACTGTTTTTCGTAGAATCAAGATCCAGGAAGCTGTCTCTGATCGGAGCATTTGTCGATTTGAACCTAAAGCCATTAACACAGTAACTTGGCCATATTTTAACAAAAGTAATTGGTCCCTTGGAAAGAGTTCTAATTAATTCAATCTCTGGTGAAATTAGACGATAGACCTGAATACCAAAGAAGAGATAGTAAGTTTTTTATTGCGCAGTTGCATTAGAAGAGGCCAGTAATTACCGAGTTGCTTATATATTTTCTCAACCAAGAAGGAAAATGACATCTCATTTCTTGTTCTAATGCTTCGTCTATTAGGTAGGGTCTAACCGACCTCAACTCATCATTATATGTGCTGAAAAATAACGAAGCAACCGCCAATTAGTACAATAATATTAGCTTATATTATTATATTGAGATGACGTAAACTCATCATTAATTACTTACCCCTCTAACTTCTCCACTTCATCCTCGTCACAATTGAGTAATATATACAACTGAGCAGCCCTTAGCTTTTCGTCATTCAAATATCTCTTCTTCATTTTCTCCGAAGACTTTTCGGACGCATTGAATACTTTCAGTATTCCATCATTACATTCTTGATATGATCCGTCGTCGTTTCTTGGAGCCCTCGTTCTATTCGTAGCAACATGAGGTTTAAAATACGTTGAACAGAAGTTTGTAATCTCCTCGAGAATATAGGCTTCACAAATAGAACCCTCGACCCGAGCCTTGTTTTTCACCTTCCTCTTTATGTGGTTCAAATGCCGCTCAAACGGGTACATCCACCGATAACCAACGGGCCCACCAACACGTGCCTCGTAGGAAAGATAAATTGGCAAATGCTCCATAGAGTCGAAGAATCCAGGAGAAAATACCTTCTCGAGCTTGCACAGTATTACCGCAATATCGTTCTCCTGCTTTTCTAGACGATCGATGAGCAACTTAGTAGAACAAAGATCTCTAAAGAATATGCTAAGCTCGGTCAATGGATCCCAAACAACCTGGGGTAAAAATTTCTGAAATACAATCGGAATTAACCTCTCCATGAATATGTGACAATCATAGCTCTTCATACCTGTCAGTTTGTTCTCTTTGAGGTCGACGCATCTTCTCAAGTTTGAAACATACCCGTCTGGAAATTTTAGACCTTGAATCCACCTTCAAAGTATGACTTTATCCTCCTTCTCCAGTGAGAAAATTGCCTTAGGCTGCTTCAACTTTCCATTCCCCTCCTCTATCAAATGCAATACAGGACGTCTACATATTTCTTCTAAGTCCAATCTAGCCTTTGGATTGTCTTTCGTCTTCCCCTTTACGTCTATTACAGTATTAATTATGTTGTCAAACATATTCTTCTCGATATGCACGACATCAAGGTTATGTCTAATCAGATTGGTGCTCCAATATGACAGATCCTAGAATATACTCATCTTCGTCCAGTTATGAGTGCGACCAAATCCGTCACACTTGTAGCCCGTAGTAGGCTCTTCAATAGCCCTTGGTAAATCTTTTACCTCTTCCTATATCATGTATCCGGGCCACCTTGGCGGGGAATTAGCCTTCTCTACAATGCCAGCACGAAAAGCATTCCTGTTCCTCCGGAGTCTTCATGCACATCCAAGGCGGTAGATTGTACGGAGTGACGATCATAGGCCAACACGAATACTGGGATCCCGAAAGTCCGAATGGGGTAAAACCGTCGGAGCAGAGACCCAATCTGACATTACGCGGATCAGAAGCAAAATCTGGATACTCTCGATCAAAGTGCTTCCATGCTTCTCCATCAGATGGGTGATCCAACACTCCTTCGGTCTGTTCTTGCTTATGCCAATTCATGTTTTCTGTAGTTTTCTTTACCATAAACAACCGCTGCAACCGCGACGTCAACGGAAAGTAGTGCATCGAATCGGTAGGCTTCCTTTCACCGACATACTTTCCTCTACCACTGCCCTTGTAGCGATCAGTACCACAAAATCTGCAGGCATCTTCATCCTTGTCGTCTTTGTAGTACAACATGCACCCGTTGCGACATCCATCGATTTTCTCATATCCCATCCAGAGCAATCTCACCATCCTCTTAGACCGGTAAAAGTCTTTAGGCAACTTAGCACCCTCAGGCAATATTTCTATAATCAACTCCATAAGTCGGTTGTAGCAATCTTGCGATATATTAAAATCGAACTTGATGCTTAACAATCTTGTAACCACCTCCAATGGTGAATGATCCTCACAACCAGGATATAATGGAGTCCTTGTATTCTCCAGTAACTCCATAAACTTTGCAGCATAGATGTTCGGTGCCTCCTCAGGTGCATCATGCTTGTCCGGATCGAAACTAGGCCCCGTCGCGTCAAAAACCATGTTCACCAACCCATCGTCGTAAGCAGCATGGTTGTAGACATGCACATAAGGCTCATACTCCGTTGCTAAGGACACAAGTTCTCCGTGTGCGCTCCAATGATAGTCATTCGGCGTGAAACCCTTCAAGTATAAATGATACGTGACTTCCACTTCTGGATGATATTTCAAGTTGCGATATCTCACACACGGACACTTAATTTTGGTACCGTCCATGTACTAAGGGAACGCCTTGGCAAACTGCAGGAACTGTTGTACACCCTCTATGAATTCATTCCGCACACCGCACATGTCATCAGGATGACGGTTGTACATCCACGAACGATTCCGCAGATAGTAATTCAGCTCCATATCCATTTAAGGATAATTCTGTAAGATAGATACAAGTACATCATTGAAACACATGTATATGAATGTATCTATCCTCTTTATCCAAGAGATGAGTTAGAGGCTATTTATAGCATGTCAAAAAATAAAGTCTTACATACTAGGATACTAAGGACAAAATAGAAGAACAGATAAATAAGGAACAATATATGTGATAGGGAGAACAAGTAAAAATATAAAAACAGACAGATGTGTGATAACGAAAAACCTGTCAGACAAGTATACAAACAACAAGGATACTAGGATACTAGGATACTCTATTAGAGGATACTAGGATACTAGGATACAAACAACAAGGATACAAGGATACTAGGATACTCTATTACAAGGATACTAGGATACAAGGATACTAGGATATTCGGTGTGTTAAATGTATCTATCTGATTTATATTTATAGATATCTACTATTTGGAATTACCTTAGCCATCTACCCTTTACTTACTCTCTAATGTCCTATACCATGCCATACCATATGCTACACACATGCATTACTCTCTAGATTACCCATATTAAGTATACCTTTATGGTACCATATCATGATACCACACTATGCCTTTTACCCATATTTATATTTAGCCTATGCCTAAAACCTTAACACCCTTAATACCCTATACCAAGGATACTAGGATACTCTATTAGAGGCAATTACCTAAGGTATAACCCAACATCAATGGACATACCCTCTTAATCCATACCCTATATGCATACAGGATATGGTACCCATGGTTGTCTATCCATGATGTTATACCTATGTAGTCCTATAATTATCTATTTACCATAAATGCATGCATTGCTATAGGCTATACCTATGGGGTTACCCTTACACCATTTTTATATCAATGATACTCATACTATAACTATATGTTACATAGATGCATATCCCGATCATCACTATATATATAGCTATAGCTAATACTTATAGGAATACCTTACCTTTCCTATATAGGTAAACCAAGTGCCCATCTCAAAATTACCTAATATCACTCTCTCCTATACACCAATAATCCTGCACAAACCAAGCCTTGCCCTCCTTATAATGCTAATGCCACAGGCAGCCTACACACTTGCTGCATTCTTCACTCACTTTTACATACACAAGCCACACTCATACAATAACACTCTCACACTCAAACTTGTTGCTTTCCCCTACTTGAACACACACTCATACAACATAATTAACTAATTATAACTGAAATTAAAGCAACAAAGTGTCATGTGTCAACATAATTAACTAATTAACTAAAATTATAACTGAAATTTAAAGAAATTAAAGTGTCGTGTGTCAACAAAGTGTCATATGTCCTGGTTAATTAACTAATTAACCAGTCGTGTCCTGTGTCAAAGTGTACTATGTCAAAGTGTCGTGTCCGAAAGAGGGTTAGGATTTACCTAGTCGGGGAGGAGCGGGTCGCCGAAGGGGGAGGGGGTCGCCGGTGGGGAGTTGGAGACGGAGGGAGCTAGAGACGGAGGGGAGCAGGGTCGCCGAGCCGAGGGGGGAGGATCGTGGGCCGAGGGGGGAGGGTCGCCGAGGGGGGAGCAGGGTCGCCGAGCCGAGGGGGGAGGGTCGGGGGCCGAGGGGGGAGGGTCGTCGAGGGGGGGAGGGCCGGAGGTCTTCGAACGCCGAGGGGGAGTTTCGGTGGAATGAAAACTCAAATGGGGTTTCGAAATAATGGAGGGGAATTTGTAACCCCACCTTCCCGGAATGGGTAAATTTTCATAATATAAAAATTAAATTTATTTAATACTTTTATGAATAGGTATTATTCTGTTTTGGCTAAATTAATTGATTAGTATTAATTTGTGCTAATTTTTACTTTTAGGCTGTCATGGCCTAAGGGCCCATGGGTTTGATAGCACTCCTTTTTATTTAGTAGCTGGTTCCTTTCTTCCTTTTCAACTATTATTCTTAATATCAGAAGAATGGAAAAGAATTCGAATTTGTTGTAACCGTCTCAGTAGTGGAGTGGTCCCGAATTCCCTTCCATGTGAATCCGTGGGAGACCTCCATCCTAACTGCCTATTTAACCTTTCCTTCTTCTTTCTGTTGATCGTGCCATCCCATTTTTCCTTCTCTCCCCAAATCTCTACAACCGAGCTCGAGAAGGAGGCCTCCATGGCAATGGTGGAAGAGTGATGAAGGAGTTGGCAGTGTTTTGGAGATCTTGACGACAGCAAGGACGTGAGTGACTTTTCGTCGATCGATCCAGGAAGTTCTACTGGTCGGTAAGAATTTTGCAAACTCCAACCCTTGAATGATCGGTTCTCAATTGATATCTGTTTCATGTTCTTTTTAAATTTCTTTTTAAACTGATGGATTGAATTATTCCTTCATGACAAGGACGAAGGATTATTGAGGGCTTCGATTAATTGATCGAGTATTCATCCTTCCTCGTACAGATCTGAAATTACGAGGCGAGTTCATTCAAATTTTCCTCGATACTCTGTTTTCTTCTGATTCAGTCTTCATTCTTGTTTCGATTTGAAACTCGATCGAATGCCTGAACAAATAATTCGATTCTTCTCAGATAGTTCGTAGAGTTGTCGAGATCAGTTGCTGGCCTCAACTTATAAGTTTCGATCTGGACAATTGTTAAATTGGTGAGTGTATCTTGAAATTCTAGATCTGATCGAAATTTTTTTGTTACATTTTGAGTAACGAGAATGATCCATTCATTGGATCCTTGATTGTCTTGTCAGCAGTTAGAGAGTTGGGAGCTTGTGCCAATTCCTGGTTCAATCGACTGAGTGTTTCGGGATTGGATAATTCTCAGGTAAATCACTGATTACTACTATTTTATATTTGGTTGGAGTATCGGATTTCATGGCTGTATCAGAAACATGTGATATTGGAATTTTGGTTCTATTCTGACGTGGTTGTGTTTGATCAAATGATCTTTAAGAGAAGTTGAGTTGTGTTCCAAATTCTTATTTTTTTACATGAGCCCTTGCCTCCTATTTCCCTAATATATTGCGTATCAGTCACTGTTGCCTATGGGATATCAGGTTTAGATTGTTTTACTGAGAAAAATAGGATTAAGAGGGATGGTTGAACTATTGTAGATACTAGGTCCATAGTTTATCTCTGTTTTAGTTTAGTCCATGAATTGGTTAGTAGGAGATACCTGAAATTTAATTGGTAAATTGGTTTCAGGAGCAGTGGTTCGATTTTGATTGTATACAGTGAACTGAAACCGTAGCCAGTTATATCAAACATGTTAAAGAAATAGCTAGCAAATCCTATTTTAATTCATGATTGGCTTAGCTTGTATATCAGTAATGTGTAAATTAGTATCAATGTTGAATGGGAATTTGTTAGATAGCAGAATTACATCAGTGATTCATCACTGAACTTGGGCTCTCATGAAATGCTCGGGTTCAATTGGAACTTGAATATCTGTACAATGCTTGGGTTCATTTTGATGAAACCTTAATAACTGTGCAATGACTGAATTATCTTATTGAACCTGATTGCATGTGCAACTGATTTAGTTCAGTGAAAACTGAACTAACATATTGCATTTTGGTTCAGGTGGAATGCATATGCAGTATTGGGTGGATTAGGACTATGGGAATTTAGTTCAATTTTCAAACTAAACCTGAGAACGTGTTCTTTGCAAGCATTATGCTATTTCAGTTCAATTTCTGAACCCTGGAACCCATATGCAGTGTTGTGGCCAGACTTTGAACTGGGGCTTCTCATCACTGCCCTGGTTCAGTGTAACCTGAGATTGATTTCCATTGTAGCCTGAGATTGATTTCCATTGTAACATGAGATTGATTTCCATTGTAAACTGAGATTGATTTTCAGTGTAAACCTGAGAACCAATCTCAGTGTATAGCTGAGAACCTAAATCTCATAAAGCTGAATTGTACCTGTAATTTTGGGTGAGTGGATTCCTGAGACACATACCAGTGTATGTCCTCTTAAAGTTCATGTTAGTTGTTATCCATGAACTTGGGTTTTTGTATACATTGTTTTAGATAGTTAATGAACTTGGGAATTTGATAGGGAACCCTTCATTCGAAACATTAGTCGCTCTATAAAAATCCTGTTGTAACAAACAGCCCATTATGGACTTAGTATTCCTTTAGACTAATTCAAGGTTAGGTAGTGGCATGGTTGACAATATAGGTTTCTATTCCAAACAATGTTAGTTATCTTTATTATTCTAGTGATTAGCTTAACTAATGGTTTTAAGTATAGTTGTAGGGAGTTTAATATTAAGTAGTTAATATTTGGGCTTAACCTAATATCATAGTTGTAGCTAGGCATGATTTGAACTGCAAGATACCAATTTAGAGCTTGTTTAGTTATTAACCAACTTGTACTCAATAAACCAGGAGGACATCCATCTCCATCTAGTACACTTGATTTTTCGGAGCAAGGCAAGTATATTCTATGGTTTTTGTACATTTTATTATATCATGTGCTTCCTTGTTAACACACTGCGACGCGACATGTTTTTCTGGTGCTCATGTTCCTTGTTCTTATTACTTGTACCTGGGGAGGGGAAATATACTATTTATGTGACCAAACCTAAGAAACAACTCAGGTGTATTTAGCTTAGACCCCGCATCGTGCACGCGGGTCCTAAGCCATACCATTCATGTACTTTCATGTGCTTTCATGTGCTTACCCCTAGCCGGTCACATATATAGTTATATTTCAAACATTGTACACACATATGTTCAGGAGATATATCTTGTACTTAGTTCCTGTGATTTCTGAGATACCATGTTCTTTCATGTTCTTACATACCATGTTCTTTCATGTGCTTATACACCATGTTCCTTCTTGTGCTTTACATACCATGTTTTTTTGTACTTTCTTATCATGATGTCTTGTTCATTACCTAGAACTGTACTTTGCTCTGCTCCTGAATAGGATATATTGCAGGTGAGTTGGAGGCCCTTTGCGACACATATTATGGCCGAGAGCCAGTAGATGCATGAGAGCTAGCTGGAGTTGCTCTTGACTTAGAGGCTGCAGAAGCCTAGAGCTTTACCATTATCTGTAAAATCCCTAAATTTCTACTTTAATTTTTTTTTTATATAAATTGAGTATACAACAAATTCCATATACAAGACCTAGACGAGCCCACCTTCACGTAGACATATCATGTCCCACTAAAACACGTCCTCCTTGTACTCTATTTTCTTGATACGACTTTTGGGTCATAAAGACTAAACTGTAGCCCTTAACATGATTCCAAAATACTTTATGCCTTCAATTAGAGTCCAATATTGACTCAAATCTTTCGACCGATATATGATTGTGTTCTACTTGACCCCTTAAATGCTTAACTTTGTGCCTTACCCATTGCCCATCACACCACTAGTTTAACTCTTGTAAGTTGAGTAGCGTACCTCACAACCTAACAAGCCCTTGCCCTTGTGACCCATAAGGATAAGCGTACTAGATTATAGAATTTGCAGGACTCTAACCCATTTAACCAACCAAGTCATAGATAAGGAAACACTAGAGCCACTGTCTAGGCCCGAACTTCGGGCAAGACTCAATTTTAAAGGATCTTGGACTATTTAATTTCCTTCATTATCCACTGCTTATATTGTGACTATCTTATGTTGCTATTATAGTCTAGTTTTGCAAGCTTACTCTTTATCGAGCTTGTTCGTGACATATGTTCATTGTGGGCGCCCACTAATACATTGTCTAATCAGAACCAACGTATTATGGTCTGATCAACCATAGTGCATTTGGTTCGCTTTTCATATATTATTCTACGTGTATGGAGACATAGTTAAACTTGCCCTAGAGTCTCATCCGCGACTGCCTTGACAATTCTACTTCAATTTTTTTTCCATCGTCTTTGAACCACGTATTCGTATTCGATAATATCATCCTTGAACTCTATATTGCATTCGCCTTCACCTACTTTAGAAGAGCGAAGACGCTTGTACTTGAATTCCCTCTAGCCCTCCTATCGATTATGACCATTACCGTTCCATGTGACTACATCCACGTCTTAACTAATCGTCCATTTTTCTTGGCCCTATATTTACTATCGTGACCTTCTAATCGCTTAAGATTAGGAGTGACCCTAATCACTCCCTTAATCAACCGGCTCTCAAGAAACCCTATTTTAACGCCTCTAATCTATTCCCTCTAGTTACCCCGCTAACCTTTATCGCATGTTCTAACTTTAAACCTTGCTCATTTTTCATTCTTGCGTTAACCCATGATTATTCTCGCCGTTATGGAAATCAAGACTTCCTAATGCATCTTTCGTTGAGCGTTGTGAATTGAACTGTCTTCTCACCCCTCTACTAATTCTTAATTTTGAGGACGAAATTCTTTTAAGTTGGGTAGGATGTAAAATCCCTAAATTTCTACTTTAATTTTTTATATAAATTGAGTATTTAAAATTTTTCTTTATAATTGTACGTCGCATAGTCGTATTATACGTCGCGTATGAGTTCAAATTTTCGTAAGACTCGTCGAGTGCGAATATGTGCGAGGTACATATTTTTGTAAAATATTTTATTTTAGAAGCTTGGTTTTTCAAATAATAAATATTTTCGATTACTTAAAGTTGTAAAATACGTCATATTGGAATCTTTCAATTCTTTATTTTACTTCATGTTTACGTCATGAAGGGTTATATAAATAGTAATTTTGAAAATAAAGTTTTATGCAAATATTCATTGCATACAAGATACATAAATTTAGATTTTATGTATATAATTCTATTTTTGAAATTAATTTAATATTAATATTTTATTATTCGAAAAAGTATTTTAAAATTGTGTTTTGGTTTAAATTTAATTAATTGTGATAATTTGAGAAGATTTTATTGACTTTATTTTAAATAGATTTTATTTGAAAATGGAATTTACCTATATAAATTTAGATTAGATTTATCTAAAATTTGAATCGAATTTGGAATTTATTGGAGTAATTTTTTAAATTGATTTAAATTAATAGATGAATTATCTAATTGGGGAATTTAAACATCCCAATCCTTATCCTAATGGGAATTCCCACCTCCTATATATAGGAGAGGTATTCCTCCATAAAATTTTCACAAACCCCCATTGTGCATCGTGTCGGTGCCTCCCATCCACTATAATCCCCACCATACAAATACATTATTAATCAGGGCCGACAAATCTGGACCTCCATCCCCGTCGTGTCAAACACCCTCGACACGACTTAACCTATCCCCTACTCCTCCCTGTCGTTTTCGCACACCACCAAACCACTGTGCCGTTCCGGCCGCGGCGACCACCCAGCAGCACCGTCAACACCAACCTGACACCCACCATCCTCGGCGCCCACCCGCGTCACCATCACCACCACCCTCGCCTTCCAATGATCGAACTCCTGCTAGCCGTAACTTCTCCACCATCATCATCGGACCACCATTACCACATCAGCCAACACCGCCGACTCCATCGCCTGCAGCCTCGCCCAACCGTCATCCACCCCACGAACCACCACCATCAGGATCCCCTCAGTTCCGCCATCGACAACCCGGCCACACTTCCGGCCAAAACACCACCCCCAACACTCATGAAAAAGGAAGAAGGGGGGAGAAGCCCTAACCTGACCGAGCCCCTTCGCCGCGTCTCTCCGGCGAGTCCGCGCACCGGCGATCGCGCGAGAAAGTCCCAACCGCCGCGGCTTTCCTCATCACCTAGCGTCGCTACCACCGACCAAGTCGCCGGGGCCACCCCACCTGGCTGCGACCGCCCGGGCTCCGTCTCAGCCGCTCCACAGCGCCGGGATCCCTCCGCTGGCCATCCCGGTGGTCGCTCCACCCCAATCCACAGCCGTCCGCCGCCGTTGGGCCTCGCCACCACCGCCCAGGGCCCGCGAGAGCCGAGCGCCTCCACCAAAGCTCCGGATCCGCCGCACCCTTCCCCGGCATACAGCCCTTGCCGAACCACCGTCGGTGAACGTCGGGCTCCTCCCGTGGCCAAGTCGGCCGCATCTCTTCGCCTGGCCGCGCCGAAACCCCCGCACGCCGCCTCACCTTCCCGTGGCCGGAGCTCCGCCTCCACAGCCGAATGCGAGCCAGGCCGGTCACCGATCCACCGCGCCTTCCCTCCTCCGCCGCTCGCAAACCCCCATCGTCGGATCTGTCCGCATCGTCCCCCTCCGACCGCCGCGTCGGCGACACCCTCCGGCGGCCACCTTCTCTGGAACTCCGGTAACCCCTCTCTCCCTCTCCTCTTCTTCCCAACATTCTTTTCACTTTCTTCATTCTTAGAATCCCCTTTATTTTGGGAATAGCTGTAGGATTTTTTTTCTTTTGGATTACTTTAATTAATATTATTAAAATATATTGTTATTAGTTTACTGTTATTATTTATTATTATTAGAACTATTATTATTATTATTATTATTATCATCATCATCATCATCATCATCATTATTATTATTATTATTATTATTATTATTATTATTATTATTATTATTTTGGAGAAATAGTTACATATTATTTTGTAGGATTATTATCATATTTGGGAGAATTATAGATATACTCATATTTACTAGATGTAAATTTCCTGATTATAAACTAACTTCTAGAATTTTTATTTATCTAATTAAATATAGTTTTTCTATCTGTAAATATATAATTTCACAAACTTCGAATATGTGTGGCATAAAAAAATTTTGTGTATTTTTCAAGTATTTAATGTATAAATACTTTTGAACTAATAAAAGGCAATTTCCAAAAATTATCATATTTTGTTTTCAAGTAATTATATATATATATATATATATATATATATATATATATATAATATTTACTTAGTAATATAGTTTTGACCCCAAATAATTTTCTAGATTATGATTTTTATATATTTTTCTAAATAAAAGTAGTTACCAAATTTATATACGGATTTCTAGTATTTACAAATATTTGCGAAAGTATATTTTAGACTAATAACAACTAGTTTCGAAAATCGTATAAATATTTTCTAAAAAGTATTATGAGTAATTTTTCCTACAAACTCCCCTCGATTATCATCAATGATCACGACTGATTGTGCGTTTCTACTTCTCATAAATTTTGGACCCTTACACATCGACACCGGCTATTGGACCAAAGAGGACTTGTTGGATCATTGCACCACATCAGGCATAACACCAGGCAAGACACCTTGTCTTTACTGTCTAAATTTCTTGCTCAATATCATGCATGCTTTTACTTATTTTTAGCAAATAAAATGTTATTCTTTCAAAACTATATATAGATGCAAATTATTTTACTTTATACTATTGGCTTAGAGTTAAGGGACTACCATATATTTAGAGCATCTCATAAACTGTCACGATGTGCCACGGGTTGTGTATGAGTTGTGAGTCGCATATAGTTTTGGACTTGCGTACCGACCGTACATCGGTGCGTACAGGCCGTGCGTTAGGATATAACTGCTAATAGATTATGTAGAAGACTTGGCAGTTATTAAGGATTAAACAGTATCGTGAAGTCGACACATGTATAGTATCGTGGGGAGGGGAAGACAGTTAATAGCGTAGGGGCTACATGTTCAGTACACACATAGATTTAGGCTGATAGTGTCTCATATGAGCGCTACTTACTGCCCCGGGGCCGATAGTTCTCGTATGAGAGCTACTTTCTGCTCATGGTCGATAGTGTCTCTTATGAGCGCTACCTACTACTACTATCTCTCCATCTATGTTGAACACCTAAGCTCCTGCGTAGAACGTTGTCTTCTCAAAGTGCATATCACATAGAATGGATAGGAACCTTTACGCATGTATATTTTCTATTGAGCTCTTACTATTCAGTTTATTGGCATGATATTATGTGTCTTGTTACGTCCCTCTGAGGACCTGGTGATCTCTCCAGATGTGTGTTTCGTGATTTCTTGCAGGTGCTCTAGCTAAGGCCATTCCTTCCTCCGTGATGATTGCTCTTGGACTCGTCACTTGCTCTCGCTTGCTAAATTCTTTTCTTGTATATTTTTACATATTTAATTTGGTTGGTAGTGGACTTTGTCTCCGTCCAACTATTGTGTACATGACAAACTCAAAGTTGCTTTATATCATTATTTATCTTTTTGGATGAGATTTAGTGTCTTGGCTTTCTACATTTACAGCCTATGTATATATACGAGTCGTATATTTACTAGTATGTATACAGCTGGCATGATACGTATCTAGTCCCAAGTATTTTGGGACTGGGGTGTTACATTATCACTTTACATTTTCCTTGTATTTTGAGACTAGTAGACTCTATCTTTCATTTGCTGGAATGTAATAAATTCTGAGACTTGTACTTTACCTTTATTTTGGGATACGTTTATAGATGCTGTGATTTCATACTTGTTCATGATTATCTGGTTAGATTTTCCTAATATTGGTACAGCTTACTTCGTCGTGTCCAACGACGAAGGCTGGGCGTGTCCGACTCGTGTCCGATTATTCGGGAGCGGGTCGTGACATATTTTTAGTGGTGGCCCATACAGGTCTTTCCTAATGGTACCTAGGTCTTAGCGTACTATTGGAAGACTTGATTACACTAGGGAAACTTGATCACAACATAGAAAAAATCGGAAAATAAGGGTATATTAGGTTTATCAGGTGCATTGATATTATAAAAACATTGTTTATTAGGTTTTAGGGTTTGTCAATCAACAAAGTTTTCTTTTTATTGCAGGATGGTCACTACGAGGAAGACCGCGGATCAGCCAGGAGTTGCAGGCAGTTCGGGACAGCCTGAGCCAGATGTTCCGGCAGATTAGCTTCCCCCATCGCCTCATATCTTTCCACCGATGCCTTCGACAATGATGTTTGACGGCACCCAGGTGATGGCCATGTTCCAGCAGTTCATGGAGGCCCAGAATCACCAGGCTGTGCAGTTCAGGGAGGCTCAGAGTCAGCAGCCCGCACAGTTCAGAGCGACCGTCGTCGACGCACTCAGGACCAGAGAGCCAGCAGCACCAGCTCCAACAGCACGTACAGCACCAGCAGCACCGAGACCGGGGACAGCCAAGGACTACCAGAACCTCTCCCCGTTGGATTTTTGGGGCGACGAGGGGATCGTCTATGCAGACGAATGGCTGGAGAATGCGGAGAGGACCTTGAAGATGGCACAGATTCTGGATAACCTGAAGGTGGAGGTGGCTAGTATGCGACTCTTCGATTTGGCCAGAGCTTGGTACCGGGAGGAGCCCCAGTTGGCGGAGCACCAGGTGTCTTGGACAGATTTTAAAACTCTGTTCAAGGAGAAGTTTTTCTCCGATGTGGAACGGGATGATCTGAGGATGCAGTTCGAGACACTACAGCAGGGGACTATGACGGTTGCACAGTACACTTCAGAGTTTACTAGGCTCAGCAGGTTCGCGGAGAACCTACTCAGAGCACCGAAGGACAGAGCTTGGAGATTCAAGAAAGGTCTCACCAGGGAGCTGCGACACGCGGTGGCGATTAGTCAGGCGACGACGTATGCGAGCATCCTCGAGATTGCTCAGGCTATAGAGAAGGAGGCAGATCCAAAGCTGAAGAGGGACCGGGACATGGGCAGCAGCAGTTTCCAGGCACCAGTGAAGAGGGCCCAGACTCAGATTCAGGCGAGGCTACAGCAGCAGCAGCAGTATCACCGTCCAGCCAGAGCTCCTGCACATCAGCATCAGAGACAACATCTGGTGACTAGTTGTGCCTTTTGTCATCGCCCCGGATGCCATATCGACGAGTGCCACAGGAGGCTGGGACTTTGCCTCTTTTGCGGATCAGATGCACATCAGATGAGAGACTGTGCTCAGGCTACAGCTCGACTAGCAAGAGGACCCCGAGGAGCTGGAGGACCACCACCTGCACCACCCAGAGCATTACCAGTTGTACCACAGAGGGGACCGCCTTTACCCACTCAGCAGCAGCAGTTTGCACAGCGTCAGCAGAGGGAAGGACCGCAGCAGGGACGTGCTTACATCATGGCCGCAGTTGAGGAGGATGAGGCAGTTCCAGATGTGATCACAGGTTCTATCCTTTTACATTCTTTTCCTGCCATTGTATTGTTTTATTCTGGAGCCACACATAGCTTTGTATCATATGAGTTTCTGCATAGACACGGCTTCACACCAAAGCCCACTAGGAGGAACTGTCGGATTATGACAGGAGGAGGGGTAGTGCCAGTAAGTGAGATGGTGGAATGCCCTATCACTATTGCTGGAAGGGAGATTAGGGCTCGACTTCTAGTGATGCTATTTCCCGGATTTGATATAGTCCTCGGCATCGACTGGATGAGCGAGCAGTTTGCCGTAATAGACTGCCATGAGGGGAAGGTGATCTTCATCCCGTCAGGAGTTCCACCGTTCGAGATCAGCAGACGAGTTACAGAGAGACGGGAGGGAGTCTACTTCAGAGAAATTGCAGAAGACCAGGAGTTGCCGCATCCGCTGATCGCGAAGTTTCTCGACGTCTTCCCCAAGGAGTTGCCAGGATTGCCGCCGGATCGAGATGTGGAGTTCAGCATCGACCTAGTGCCCGGATCAGCGCCGAAGTCCCAATATTGCTACAAGATCAACCCGAAGGAAGCTGCAGAGTTGAAGGCCCAGATTGATGAGCTGGAGGGCAAGGGTTTTATTCGGTCCAGTACTTCACCCTGGGGAGCACCAGTACTCTTCGTGCCCAAGAAGGATGGGACTGTGTGGATGTATATCGATTACCGTGCACTCAATAACATCACCATCAAGAATAAATACCCTTTGTCGCGGATTGATGAGCTGTTTGATCAGCTTAGTGGAGCGAAGGTCTTTTCCAAGATTGACCTTCGGTCGGGATATCATCAGATGAAGGTTCGGGAGCAGGATATTCCGAAGACAGCTTTCAACACCCGATACGGCCAGTATAAGTTCCTGGTGATGTCGTTCGGACTCACCAATGCCCCAACAGTGTTTATAAACTTGATGAATAAAGTTTTTTACAAGTATCTGGACAAGTTTGTCATAGTCTTCATTGACGACATTCTGATATATTCGAAGACCGAAGAGGAGCATGTGGAGCACCTGCGGATCGTATTAGAGATTTTACGGAAGGAGAAGTTGTACGGGAAACTCTCGAAATATGAGTTTTTCTTGGACAGAGTGGAGTTCCTAGGGCATGTGGCGACTGGAGAGGGGATTTCTGTGGGTCCCAAGAAGATTGAAGCAGTGGAAGCATGGGCACCTCCCAAGTCAGTAGCAGAGATTCGTAGTTTCCTAGGGCTAGCAGAATACTACAGGAAGTTTGTGAAGGATTTTGCCAGGATAGCAGAGTCGATGACCAAGCTTACGCGAAAGGACGAGGAGTTCATCTAGAGCGACGCCTGCCAGTCAGCATTTGAAGAATTGAAGAAAAGACTCACGACAGCACCAGTTCTAGCTTTGCCATCTGGATCAGGAGGATTCGTCATCTACAGTGATGCTTCAAGGAAGGGCTTGGGATGTGTGCTTGAGCAGAACAAGAGGGTCATTGCTTATGCTTCTAGATAGTTGAGGCCTCATGAGAAGAATTACCCTACACATGACTTGGAACTTACAGCAGTCATTTTTGCCTTGAAACTGTGGAAGCACTATTTGTATGGAGAGAGAGTGAACATCTTCACGGACCATAAAATCCTGAAGTATGTCTTTACTCAGAATGAGCTGAATATGAGGCAGCACAGATGGCTGGAACTCATGAAGGATTTCGATATCAATCTGCAGTACTACCCTGGAAAGGCGAATGTGGTGGCAGATGCTCTCAGTCGATATCATGTTGCTATGTTTCTCATTATGGACCGATATCTTTTAGAGGATCTTGAGAGTCTGGGGATTGAGATTGTTCTTCCAGGAGTTGGAGGACAGCTGATGCACATGCAGATACAGTCGGGACTGTTAGAGAAGATCAAGGAGGCCCAGTTTCTTGATGAGGGACTTCGATGTCTCAGAGGCCAGGCGGAGGCAGGATTGCTCGACGACTTCACCATTGTAGAGGATGGATCCCTGGGGCACGGGAACCAGTTGTATGTACCCAAGGATTTGCGAGAGGAGGTGATGCAGGAGGCCCACCAGTCGCAGTATTCTATTCATCCTGGGTCTACCAAGATGTACAAGGATCTGCGAGAGGATGTTTGGTGGTATAGGATGAAGAGAGAGGTTGTCAGATTTGTTTCCAGATGCCTTGTGTGCCAGCAAGTCAAGACAAAGCGCCAGAGACCAGCAGGATTACTCCAGCCTTTACCTATTCCGGAATGAAAGTGGAAGCATATCACCATGGACTTCGTCTCTGGATTACCGCGTACTCCCAGTGGCAATGACGCTATTTGGGTGATCGTGGACAGACTGACGAAGTCTGCTCATTTTATTCCATTCAAGGTTGGGCCGTCGACCGAGAAGCTTGCAGATCTCTACATGCGACAGATCGTGAAAATTCATGGAGTGCCGATGAGCATCGTTTCAGACAGGGACAGCCGCTTCACATCACACTTCTAGAGGAGTCTACAGCTGAGCTTGGGATCACAGTTGAAGTTCAGCACCGCCTATCATCCACAGACAGACGGGCAGTCCGAGAGGACCATTCAGACATTGGAGGACATGATGCGGGTTTGCGCACTCGACTTTGGCAGTTCATGGGAGGATCACTTGTATCTGGTGGAGTTTGCCTATAACAACAGTTATCAGGCTAGCATCGAGATGACCCCGTTCGAGATGCTATATGGGCGGAGATGTCGCACGCCTTTATCTTGGGACGACATTGGCGAGAGAGCTTTGCTTGGGCCAGAGATGGTGGTAGACTCAGCTGAGAAAGTCAGACTGATCAGGGAGCGTCTCCGAGTTGCACAGGATCGGCAGAAGCACTGGGCGGACAGCAGCAGACGGCCACTTGAGTTTGCGGTTGGAGATAGAGTGTTCCTGAAGATCTCGCCAACTAGGAGTGTCATTCGCTTCGGCAGAGGCAGAAAGCTCAGTCCGAGATTCATTGGGCCTTTCGACGTGACTGCACGAATTGGCGAGGTGGCATATCGATTGGCGCTTCCAGCTAGCTTGGAGGGAGTGCACGATATTTTCCACGTATCTCAGCAGCGACACTACATTCTGGACCCGACCCATGTGGTGGACTTTTCAGAGCTAGAGGTGGGTCCGAGATTGACTTACGAGGAGTAGCCAGTAGAGATCCTTGATCGGAGGGAGAAGCGCTTGCGGAACCAGACTATTCCACTTGCCCGCGTCATGTGGAGACACCACTCTCCGGGAGAGTCCACATAGGAGCGCGAGGACGAGATACGGGAGCGATACCCCAGTTTATTTGTTTAAATTATATTTTTGTGTTTCAAAGAATTTCTATTTCAATAAATACTTATAATTGTTGAGAATCATTTTTGATTTTTTTTTGATATGATTGATTTTTCTTGAAATTTTGGAGACAAAATTTTTTGAGGGGGAAAGATTTGTAACCCCACCTTCCCGGAATGGGTAAATTTTCATAATATAAAAATTAAATTTATTTAATACTTTTATGAATAGGTATTATTCTATTTTGGCTAAATTAATTGATTAGTATTAATTTGTGCTAATTTTTACTTTTGGGCTGTCATGGCCTAAGGGCCCATGGGTTTGATAGCACTCCTTTTTATTTAGTAGCTGGTTCCTTCCTTCCTTTTCAACTATTCTTCTTAATATCAGAAGAATGGAAAAGAATTCAAATTTGTTGTAACCGTCTCAGCAGTAGAGTGGTCCCGATTTCCCTCCCATGTGAATCCGTGGGAGACCTCCATCCTAACTGCCTATTTAACCTTTCCTTCTTCTTTTTGTTGATCGTGCCATCCTATTTTTCCTTCTCTCCCCAAATCTCTACAACCGAGCTCGAGAAGGAGGCCTCCATGGCAATGGTGGAAGAGTGAAGAAGGAGTTGGCAGTGTTTTGGAGATCTTGACGACAGCAAGGACGTGAATGACTCTTCGTCGATCGATCCAGGAAGTTCTACTGGTCGGTAAGAATTTTGCAAACTCCAACCCTTGAATGATCGGTTCTCAATTGATCTCTGTTTCATGTTCTTTTTAAATTTCTTTTTAAACTGATGGATTGAATTATTCCTTCATGACAAGGACGAAGGATTATTGAGGGCTTCGATTAATTGATCGAGTATTCATCCTTCCTCGTACAGATCTGAAATTGCGAGGCAAGTTCATTCAAATTTTCCTCGATACTCTGTTTTCTTCTGATTCAGTCTTCATTCTTGTTTCGATTTGAAATTCGATCGAATGCCTGAACAATTGATTCGATTCTTCTCAGATAGTTCGTAGAGTTGTCGAGATCAGTTGCTGGCCTCAACTTATAAGGTTCGATCTGGACAATTGTTAAATTGGTGAGTGTATCTTGAAATTCTAGATCTGATCGAAATTCTTTTGTTACATTTTGAGTAACGAGAATGATCCATTCATTGGATCCTTGATTGTCTTGTCAGCAGTTAGAGAGTTGGGAGCTTGTGCCAATTCCTGGTTCAATCGACTGAGTGTTTCGGGATTGGATAATTCTCAGGTAACTGATTGCTACTATTTTATATTTTGGTTGGAGTATCGGATTTCATGGCTGTATCAGAAACATGTGATATTGAATTTTGGTTCTATTCTGACGTGGTTGTGTTTGATCAAATGATCTTTAAGAGAAGTTGAGTTGTGTTCCAAATTCTTATTTTGTTACATGAGCCCTTGCCTCCTATTTCCCCAATATATTGCGTATCAGTTACTGTTGCCTATGGGATATCAGGTTTAGATTGTTTTACTGAGAAAAATAGGATTAAGAGGGATGGTTGAACTATTGTAGATATTAGGTCCATAGTTTATCTCTGTTTTAGTTTAGTCCATGAATTGGTTAGTAGGAGATACCTTAAATTTAATGGTAAATTGGTTTCAGGAGCAGTGGTTCGATTTTGATTGCATACAGTGAACTGAAACCATAGCCAGTTATATCAAACCTGTTAAAAAATAGCTAGCAAATCCTATTTTAATTCATGATGGCTTAGCTTGTATATCAGTAATGTGTAAATTAGTATCAATGTTGAATAGGAATTTGTTAGATAGCAGAATTACATCAGTGATTCATCACTGAACCTGGGCTCTCATGAAATGCTCGGGTTCAATTGGAACTTGAATATCTGTACAATGCTTGGGTTCATTTTGATGAAACCTTAATAACCTGTACAATGACTGAATTGTCTTATTGAACCTGATTGCATGTGCAACTAATTTAGTTCAGTGAAAACTGAACTAACATATTGCATTTTGGTTCAGCTTGAATGCATATGCAGTATTGGGTGGATTAGGACTATGGGAATTCAGTTCAGTTTTCAAACTGAACCTGAGAACGTGTTCTTTGCAAGCATTATGCTATTTCAGTTCAATTTCTGAACCCTGGAACCCATATGCAGTGTTGTGGCCAGACTTTGAACTGGGGCTTCTCATCACTGCCCGGGTTCAGTGTAACCTGATATTGATTTCCATTGTAACCTGAGATTGATTTCCATTGTAACCTGAGATTGATTTTCAGTGTAAACCTGAGAACCAATCTCAGTGTATAGCTGAGAACCTAAATCTCATAAAGCTGAATTGCACCTGCAATTTTGGGTGAGTGGATTCCTGACACATACCAGTGTCTGGCCTCTTAAAGTTCATGTTAGTTGTTATCCATGAACTTGGGTTTTTGTATACATTGTTTTAGATAGTTAATGAACTTGGGAATTTGATAGGGAACCCTTCATTAGAAACATTAGTCGCTCTATAAAAATCCTGTTGTAACAAACAGCCGATTATGGACTTAGTATTCCTTTAGACTAATTCAAGGTTAGGTAGTGGCATGGTTGACAATATAGGTTTCTATTCCAAACAATGTTAGTTATCTTTATTATTCTAGTGATTAGCTTAACTAATGGTTTTAAGTATAGTTGTAGGGAGTTTAATATTGAGTAGTTAATATTTGGGCTTAACCTAATATCATAGTTGTAGCTAGGCATGATTTGAACTGCAAGATACCAATTTAGAGCTTGTTTAGTTATTAACCAACTTGTACTCAATAAACCAGGAGGACATCCAGCTGCATCTAGTACACTTGATTTCCCGGAGCAAGGCAAGTACATTCTATGGTTTTTGTACATTTTATTATATCATGTGCTTCCTTGTTGACACACTGCGACACGACATATTTTTCTGGTTCTCATGTTCCTTGTTCTTATTACTTGTACCTGGGGAGGAAAAATATACTATTTATGTGACCAAACCCAAGAAACAACTCAGGTGTGTTTAGCTTAGACTCCGCATCGTGCACGCGGATCCTAAGCCATACCATTTATGTACTTTCATGTGCTTTCATGTGCTTACCCCTAGCCGGTCACATATATAGTTATATTTCAAACATTGTACACACATATGTTCAGGAGATATATCTTGTACTTAGTTCCTGTGATTCCTGAGATACCATGTTCTTTCATGTTCTTACATACCATGTTCTTTCATGTGCTTATACACCATGTTCCTTCTTGTGCTTTACATACCATGTTCCCTTATACTTTCATATCATGATGTCTTGTTCATTACCTAGAACTGCACTTTGCTCCGCTCCTGAATAGGATATGTTGCAGGTGAGTTGGAGGCCCTTTGCGACACATATTATGGCCGTGAGCCAGTAGATGCAGGAGAGCCAGCTGGAGTTGCTCTTGACTTCAAGGCTGCAGAAGCCTAGAGCTTTACCATTATTACTTTACATTTTCATTGTATTTTGAGACTAGTAGACTCTATCTTTCATTTGCTGGAATATAATAAATTCTGAGACTTGTACTTTACCTTTATTTTGGGATACGTTTATAGATGCTGTGATTTCATACTTGTTCATGATTATCTGGTTAGATTTTCCTAGTATTGGTACAGCTTACTTCATCGTGTCCAACGACGAAGGCTGGGCGTGTCCGACTCGTGTCCGATTATTCGGGAGCGGGTCGTGACAGAATGAAAACTCAAATAACCTATATTTTTGACTTAGCGACGTCACTATGAGACGTCGAAAAACGTCGCTATTGTTTGCTCTTAGCAACGTCATACCATATACGTCGGTATACGTTGCTATTTCTAACCAAATTAGCGACGTTCTCCGACTTATCAGCGACGTTATTTTTTTTACTTAAAAGACGTCGCGGGACGTCGTTGATCGTCGCTAACAGTGACGTCCTGCGACGTTTTACTTATGCGTCGCTAATTTCCTTCATGTTAGCGACGTTTTCCATAGGCGTCGCTAATTTCGTCGGTAATATGACTTATTTTGGTAGTGAGCCAAAGATCCGTGTTATGGCCATCCTTGAAGACTCTCTCCAACCGCAGCCTAACTGCCGCTCTATGCTTGAGTAGATGTTTGAATGGGACAGATTCATTGTTGTTTTTCTGATACACCCAATAAATTCCCCCCTTCAAATACCTGTTGCGCATCCACGAGGCCCACAGGGAGTCGCCCTGAAGGAATCTCCATACTAATTTCCAACATGCCACTGTCCGCATTGTACGGATGGTACGGAGCCCGACTCCTCCTTCTTCTCTCGGCCTACATAAGTCATGTCAGAAGATAGTATGTATGCCCCCTCTCCATATAAATGTGGCACACAGTTTTTCTAACTTCTCGGTCGATGGTAGATGATGGCAGAATAATAGATTGAAGCCAAAAACTTGACCGAGCGTACCAGTTCAATTCTTCCTCCGAACGAGAGATTCTTTGCTTGCCACCCTTCCATCCATCTCTGTGCAAATTCCACAATGCTAGTGCACTCAATCACGCTCGCATAGTTGATTGAGAGCGGAACTCCGAGATATTTTACTGGCAACTCCCTTATTTATACCCAGTATGGCTGCCTTCTCCTCCTTGTTCGTGCATCTTCTGCTAAAATAGACTGTGCTCTTGTTTTTATTTAGCTGTAGCCCTGCCATCCTCCCGAACCCTTCTAAGATATCAGTCAGCGCCTGCAATCCAGATATTGATGGTTGCATGAAAACAAGCAGATCATCCGCATAAATGAGGTGGGTCACATGTGGCTGAATCTGACTGAATAGTGGAACAATGCTTCGTTGACAAGTAGTCAAGTCCATCAAGCAGGTAAAATACTCCATAATTATTGTAAATAAGTACGGAGATAGAGGAAAACCCTGTCGAAGCCCCCGATTGCTCGTGAAAAGGCCATGCGGTTGACCTTTGATGAGTACCGAGAAGGTAGCCGTCGATATGCACTCTCGTATGCAGGCAATCTACGACCTCGCAAACCCCATGGAAGACAAGATGTGGTAGAGGAACTCCATGTTGACTGTGTCGTATGCTTTGCGGAGGTCCAACTTGATGCAAGCTCTGTCCGTCCTGGGTCTGTTGAATTCCCGTACGAGCTCGTGTCCCAATATACTATGCTCTACAATCGATCGCCCTTTCATGAAGGCGGCCTGGATTTTCGATATTAGTTCCTGCATCACTTTCTCCATTCTTTTGCACATGAGACGTGTAATGATCTTATAAAGGTAGTTGCAACATGATATTGGTCTGAAGTCTTCCAGCGATGTTGCCCCTTCCTTCTTTGGAATGAGTGTAAAAAATGTATGATTCATCTCTCGCAACAATCGCCCGTGTCTGAAGAAGTCGTTGATTATCTCAGTCACTATAGTTCTTTGAGAGCAAGCCAATGGACCTTGTAAAATTTACTGTCAAATCCGTCTGGTCCGGGTGCCTTATTCGGATCTGCCATATTAATAATCTCCGTCACCTCCTCATCCATTACGGGTGCAAGTAGAGCTCGATTCCCAGAATCCGTGATTAATTTCTTGCAAACAATGTTAGGAAAAGTGGAGATATAATCATCCTGATTGTATAAAAAGGAGTAAAAACAAACCGCCTCGGCCGCAATATCCGTCTGTGCAGTAACGTCCTCGTCATTAGCACCAATTAGTCTATGGATAGTGTTCCGCGTCTGACGTGCTCGAACAATTAGTCTATGCCTCTATCTCTTGATGTTGATTTATAGCATGTTTTCTTTAATAACTCCATGTTAATTTTTAGCATGGCCTATTACGTTGTTTTTTGAAAGGAAAAAAGGTCAAGAGTTTACACGAGTTGGCCAGAATACTACATGCAAGTAAATGGCTTTAAAGACTCTTGTTACTTTAAGTGTTAAGATTATTAGGATGCCATTGCTTACTTTCACGATAATGATGTGCCTGAACAAAGTAAAGTTGTAAAGAAAGCTATAGTTAACGGGCGCCGCACCCTTGTGTCTTACATTATTTGCTTCTATTGTTATCATGAGGGCCGGTGCTATGGTTTATGAGGCCTACGACAAAATCTAAAATTTGGGCCTTTTTTCTCACATAAAAATTTTCTTTTAGCATTTTTACAAGCAAAATCACCATTTAAGCTATCAAAATCGTCAATCAAGCTATCATATATTTTTTTCAAATTGGAGCATTAGTTTTTTGTTGTTTCTAGATTGGATCTTTGTTTTACTTTTTTTATATAATTTTTTATGATATACCTAGTGTATTTTTAAATTATGGGGCCTTCTAAAATTGGAGGGTCATGGCGGTCGCCCACCTCGTCCGTGTCCTGGGCCGGCCCTGGTTATCATGTCCTATCTTATGTAGCATTATGTCTTGAGAGCACTTGATTATGGGAAAGTGGACAACCTTAGACTTAGAAGCATGAAGTTTTGTAATTAGGTGTGGGCACAGCTTGGTGGCACACAAACCTAGTACAATGCCACATTTTTGTTCATGATGCAATACCCCTTATGACTATGCAAACTTGTTAATTCCAGTCTGTGTGCTTCCAACATAGATTTGGTTTTTCTTGTTTTGCTAGAAAATTTGATGGCTTCCCCTACCAATTTGGATACAGATCGAATTAACCAACATTTGGCTAACTGTTAGACAATGACGAGCTTGAGTCTAAAACGAAGAATTTGGCAATGATGAGTAGGATGGGGATTCCTTTGAGCCAAATTTAGTTTCAAGTACTAATTACGATACACACGTATTCGTCCCATCATCACCTATTGAGTATCCGTCACTTGGATCCCCTCAATTATAAGCTAAAGTTGACAGCTTCCCCTACCAATTTTGTGATCGATGGAAGTAACTAATATTTAGCTAAATTTTAGACAATGATGAGTAAGCATATTCCTTTTGAGTCTAATTAAAACAAATAGTTTGGCAATGATGAGTAGGATGGTGATTCCTTTTAACCAAATTCTAGATTATTTTCTTGAGTGTTTCACGTCTTCTTGTTGAATACTACTACTTGGGGCAATTTTTTGCTTGGGGACAACTTTTTTATATATGGTTCTTATACTTTTTATTCCTTTTTTCTCATTTATTAATAGTCATGATATGTGGTTTTTTGAATTGCTTGCATGGTGGATCATGTTTTTTCCGGCTACTACCGTTAATTGCAGAAAACTATGCTGTAGAATGTTGTATGTCTGTTGTTGGGAAGGTTGTGCTTCTGTTTAGTCTGCTGTTGGAGATTATTTTTGCTGTGCTTCTGCTGTTAAAATGCTGCTAAGTCTATCCTTGCATTGATAGAGTTCCGAAAACTCTACTGTTTCTGATACTGCTGGATTTTGCACTTTGTTTGGTGCTGGTTTGTTTTGGGCTTGGTTTTTGGTTGGTACTGGTTTGGATTTGGCCACTTTGTTTGGTGCTTGTTTTGGTTGTTCCATCAACTAGCACCAAACAAATCAAAACTCTTGGTTCTGATACTGCTGCTTTGTGACTTCTGATACTTTTACCTGGTGGTTCTGATACTGCTGGGTTTTGATACTTTGCCTGGGCTTGGTTCTGATACTGCTGGGAAATCAATTATGATAGCTTAGCATTTTGGAGAAAGAGAAGGTTGATGCTTTGTTAAGTGCCGAAGGGTGATGACTGCCCATACTAGTCAATCTTGTAAACTTTTACCCATTATTTCCTAGTATTGCCAAAGGAGAGAGAGCAAAGCTTTGATCCTACATGAATTCTGCAGAAAATTACATATTTTCACTCCCGAAGCATGCTCAGTATGGAATGTAAGTACAAGATGCATAACTGTGTAGATGTTAAACTATATAAAGGGCTGCCAGTACTACATTTATCCTTGTATTATTACCCTTGTTAGGGCAGTACTCTTACTACCAAGACAAGACACTTCAGCGACGCCTAAAAACATCGCTAAAGTGTATAAAAACATCGTTATTCAAAATTAGAAGCAGCTTCATTGGATTTGCAGCTAAACTCGTCCATCGAGAGCAACAAAAGCTAGCTAGTAAAAAGAAAAGACAAGAAAAGGCAAGATTTCAAAACATCTCATTGTGTGAAGAATAAATTAGATCTGTTGTCAAATTTATTTACCAAGAATCACTTGGAAAGAAATTTGTTGTTGTTTCTTTTAACAAACTTGGATTGCATGACATTACTTGTTTGAGGGGGAATTCTGAAGGAATTTGTTGTGAACAATGGGTATATAATAAGAAAAATGCTAAACAATCCAGGATCTGTGTCCGTCGACTGTAACCGTGGACTGAGATGTCGCAACCCCATTCGTCCTCCCCTTTTTGCGTGAGGTCCACCCATCGGTTCTCTGTCAATTACAAGCCGCCACGTGGACCACAGGTCAAAATTGTAGACCAAAATGCGGCCCACGTAGCACTGTCGATATACCAAATAGTTTTCATATGGTTCATATGGTTATATCAAGTTATATGAAGTTTCATATTGTTGTGAACGACAAGGTTCCAAAATCTTGGATATTGTATATATCAATTTGTGTGGGGGTAATGGGTACGTGCATTACACTTGTTTTTGCTAGCCAAACAACGGAACTAGAAGAAAGAAAAAAAAAAACTTCCTAAATTGCTTTACAATCATTTGCCAAACATTGAACTTGTAAAACTGGCATTCACACTTCCAGACGTATCCTTACGAGGAATTTGCACCGAGGATATTAATGCCATTGCGATTTATAGTGATTTACCTTGTAAACGGTGACCAGTGTGTATCTTAGTTAGATGACCATATAATAGGCCTGTTATTGCTGAGATGTAGTTTCTTTGACGCAGGATCGGTCCTGAGTTTATGGGAGCGCTAGACAAATTTTTTAAAATGGGACCTATATAAATGGGGCCCATATATAATATAAAATAAAAGTAAATTAAAGTTACAATCAAGAAGTGAACCTAGGAACTCAAGTATACAACTTTAACATAATAACCACTACACCACAATTATTTTATATTAAAAGAGGATAATGCATCTTATGTATTAGTTCTATTTTAAATGTAAGATTATTATTTATTTATTTTTGAAATCTCACGCACACATAATTGGAGGACCCGAACCTTGTCGGTCTCTCCGGGTGTCCGCTCTAATACTACTATACTAGAGAGCTCGAACGATACAAGATTATTAATATATATGTTTAAATTAAATTTTTTGTATCCTCATATTTCATGGGCCCTGGGCCCTGCTTTCATGTTCCGCAGATGATGATTTGGAACCATAGTGATTAGTTGCTGTTTGTACACATGCATGGGTTCATCAGTTGTTCCTCCTGTTTGCTAACCAACTGACATATATACTATAGAAGTTTGTCATCTATATATGAACCTCATGACTGTAGTAAGTGGTCTACTATCCTAATTCTTCTTCGCCATGATCGCCTGCAGCTATATATATATTCTGCTCATTTCCGTGTATAGAGAAGTTTGTTCAAGGGATTGCCTTAATTAATTACTGTTTTATATCGATTAATGGTAATCTAGGCGAGGAAGAAGGCGCTGGCTAAAGAGATCAGTGAGCTGGTTGATCAGTATGAACAGTTTGATGCTGCCGGTAGGGCTCGTATTGCCTCAAAGAATAAGCTGACCATCCAGATCGCTGAAAAGTACAATCAGATTACACAGCTTCACGAAGAGATTGCTCAGCTTGAGGCTGACTTGCGAACAGTCGCATCTGAGCAGGAAGACTACGTGGTTCAGGCTGCTGCGACTGCCACAACTTCAGACCAATTGAAGGCTCAGCTGGTGAAGTTGGAAGAGGAGCATATGAAACTGATTCCTTTCGAGGATGAAGCTGCTCGGCACGAAGAAGCACGTCGTCGTGCCACCATCAAATCTCAAGTCAAATGATCTCAGAAAAAATCATGAGGAGGATTCTAATATTCTAATTAATTTGGTTAATGGGACAGAAAATTTAAACAACCAAAACTTTAGCAAAATGGATACCAAACTCACTCTCAAATATAAGCCAATTGACAAAAGAATATACAACCCAATTGAATTTTGAATAGGAAAAATATATATCCAACTGAAACTAAAATCGATTATGAACCCTGTCCTTGCTAACTTCCAATCCAGCAACTTCTACACACGACTCCAACGTTGATTATGACCTGTTGGCACAACTAATTTCTGGACACACACCTTTGATTGGACACGAACAGCATCACGAATACGCATACGGACATACGCAAATCCCAATCATGCCTACATGATCACTCAAAACAAGAACCAGTCATCTTGAAAAGTATTTTGCTCTCAACAATTTTATGTGCTTACTATTAGGCATCCATCCTTCTCTGCCAGCTAAAAGAAAGGAGAATATTTAATAGCTAGGTAAAGCAAAAGAAAAAAAAAAATGTAAAAGTTGCTCAACTCATGACAAAATGGAAAAAAGAATCATTGGAAAAAAAATATATGATGCAAAGTTGGTGTCGGTGATCTTTTTCTTCGGATTTGCCATTGGTCTTGCTTCCTTGGAGTATCTAAGAATATTGTGCATCGGAGATTTCGCTTTGAACCATGCGATGGTTAGAAAGTAGATCAAAAGTAGCAAAATCTAACCCAACAAAAAAGGAGAGAAAAATGTGACCCAACTATATATAATATGTATATACTTTGTTCTAATTAGGTGGTTGTCGTCCATTCCCTCTAGCTAGTTTGACTGTTGTTTGCGGAGTAAATCAAATTAAGTGATCACAATCTTTTTTTTAATTTGATTCGGAGTGAAGTTGTTTACCAGAAATTGGTGATCATGCATGTCCATGTTGGTCAATGCATATAGTGATGTGAGCTAGGATGCATGGCCTTAATTAACAAATAATTAATTCAGGTAAGTAATCATTTTCTTTTTTTTAGGCCTACTCTATTCTACTCTACTTTCGATCGAAGCCAGGTCGACCTTCCAATTAACCCTTACCAAGCCCTTCCGTCCCTGGTCTGGTCCCAAAATAAAAGATGCGGTCGAGTCAGTCAGCATCCAGCAGGTTTGGAGATCGAGTATGAGTCCATGACAAATTAAGAGAATGCTGCCTGAAAGTTGCGTGCATGATTAATTCTTTGATAACAATGAATTAATTAAATCAGCTGGCAAATATCTCTCTCTCTCTCTCTCTCTCTCTCTCTCTATTCGTAATTATTAATCTGTTAGATAATTACATAGTAGGGGTGCAACTCAGACGGGTTGGATCGGATTTGAGCTCAACCCGAGTCCAACCCGATGTATTATAAGCCTAGTCCGAGCCCAATCCGATGTATCATAAGTCTAGTCCGAGCCCAAGTCCGGTCCGACTTCGGGTTCAACATATGAAGTCCAAGACCGAGCCCAGAGGATCGGGTTGAACTCGGATTGGGTCGGGTCCATTGGGTTTATCGAACTCCAATATAATATTTAAAATAATTTTAAACAAAACTAATATTAGACACATAATCAAATAGCAATCAAGTCTTAATCATTACAAAATGCAAACAGTAAGATTTAGGATAATGAGTTGAAGAGTTTGAGTGGATAAATTTAGGATTTAAACTTTTTATTTAAAATGTATGAAACCCGACTATATATATATATATATATATATATATATATATATATATATATATATATATATATATAGTCGGGTTTCGGGTTCTTCGGGTAACCCGACACATGAACCCAAGTCCAATCCGATTTTTGACCGGGTTCAAATATTTTAACCCGAACCCGAGTATCTTCAACCCTAATCCAACCCATTAGCAGGTTTATCCGATCGGGCTCGGGTTTAGTCCGTCCGAGTTGCACCCCTATTACATAGGCTCTAATTTAGATTTGGAACGTAGCTCAAATTAAACCACATATTCATGAGGATTTATACATGAATAGTGCTATTTGTCCTTCCAAATTATCTCTCCAAGTCATCCTTTCTTAGGTCGCAGCTGATGTAGCAAGTGACATGGTAGATTTTAAAATTAAAATTAAAATTAAAAAAATTGGATAATTAATTTTTTGGATTAAAATTTGCCATGTCAGCTGCCACGTTAGATGACACAAATTTAACAATGCCACGTCAGCTACTACATATAGATGGATGATTTGGAGGGACAATTTAAATGTAGAAATAGACTAATTGTCAAGCAAGGACACCTTTAAAAAAAAGAAAAAAGAAAAAACAAAGACTAATTTGGTAATGATTTGCAATTACTCTCTATATATTTATATATCAGCCACTGCATTTTGTTTTCTCGAATTTAGTAAGAAAATAATTTAATTTATTGGGGGTACGTAACAACTATATTCCTTTCTCATGTAACAAATACAAGCTGCATGCTATTATAATCTCATCAAGGCCAAGTTTTGGTCTTCAAATTAATCATTGCAAGTCCATCGATTGGGTCTCTTTCAAGTTTCAACAATCTCATTAATTAGTGCAGAATTAGATAAAGACGAGTGTCTAATATTAGCTAGTGCATGTGTACGTGTACATTATTCGTAGACAAGAAACAAGTCTTCTACTGGTCATATGTCATCATCAATAATTAGACGTGCGTACGTAATCATCTTCATCTAGCACTATTTTGGATTTAAGGCCGCAAAGACTATACGTACGCAAGTGTCCATGTACAGTATGCAGTTAAGTCATAAGCAAAGAAAATCAATGGAAATTAATGTTCAGAATGAAATCATCATATAAAGCTTTGGTGGAGTACGCTACTCTTAATTTATAACTTAATTTGCTTAGTTAAGTTATCCTCCGGTGTGCGTACAAGCAATGAGAGACTTGCTTCCAAGTTTCAATAATTTACTAAGTTTGTTAAATAGGAATGTACATGTGTCGGCTTTCACGCAAGAGTGTTTTTTTTTTTTTTTAAATAAGAGAAATTTTGAATTGCACTTAATTTATTTTATTTAAATTTAAGGTACATTTTACCCAATTCACTTTTGATAAAAAAAAAAATGTATTTCACTAACAGTCAAGTGTTTTGAATTTTTTTTTTTTTTTTTACAAAAATACCATAGTTTTTTTTTTTTTCGTGTCCCATTTGTTGTCCATTCCCGCCACGTGCCTCCGCTCCCCACACAACCGCGGACAGCTGGAGCCCCACCACCCTCTCTCTCCTCCCATCCCTCCCTTCCCCCCGGCTGCCACCCTCTCCGCCATCGCAGCAGCAGTGGCGCGGCAACAGCAACGACATGACGACTACAGCAACAGCATCGACGCTAATTGCAGTGGTGCGATGGTGGCAGCAACAACGGCGGTGGCAGCAACCGGTGGGGGCGCGCAGAGAGCAGCGGAGGGAGGGGGGCTCCTCGGCATGCGATTGGGTAGGGGACAGTCGGCAGGGGCGTGCATGCGGCGGAGGGAGTGGTGCGGGGGCGGGGGTCGTGGGGAAGAAGACATGGGTATTTTTGTCAAAAAAATTGGTCAAAACTATTGACCTTAGTTTAATACAGTTTTCGTCAAAAGTGAAACTTTTTTTGCATTATGATAATTTGATGGTGTCCACCTTGAATTTGAATAAAATAAGTGAAATATATTTCAAAATTTCTGAAAAAATAATTAGGTAAGATCAAGTGAGAACAGGGGCGGATGCAGGTAGGGTCTGGGGTGGACTCCACCCCCACCAAATTTTTTTTTTTTTTCATATAAAATTTTTTTGCTAATTTTTTGTGAGAGTTGACCAACATGTAGGCCATTCCAACCTACTCTGGAGTCTGGCCTACTCTAATATGCATTTCTGGATCGTCCCTGAGTGAGAATGCAAGGATGAGACGAAGTCCAGGACAGGAGCTGGAAGCAGCTTGCTCGTGAAATTAACTCACGTGCAGGATGTCAGTTAGCAAACTTTATGATAAGTTAGACTATAGGAGAATCCAATGGAGGTGGAGCGCACATTGAGGTCTGAAAATGCAGCAGAGTTGGGACCGACCGACACGTACGTAACTTTGACGTTTGTTTGCTCAGCTAGCGCGTATGTATGTACGTACGACACAGAATCTTTGAAACATGGAACAAAAGAGCTAGCTAGGTCTTAGGAGTGGGAGAGGGAAAAAGAAGCACCGGCCCGGCGGGAAGTGATGTTGTTAGCACGCGAAAATGACAGCAGACCCTACTTTCTACCCAACCTAGCTAAACTATTACCCACCCCCCCCTCCCCCTCCTTTCTTTATTTTATTTTTTTTAAGGGATATTTTAGCAAATGTTTCCATTTGAAATGTTAAAACTAACATATACCCCCACTATTTTTTTTAATTAGCAAATACCCCAATTTCCATGTAAACAGCAAAAAAAAAAAAGTGAGGGCACATCTTAAATTTTTGATGTTCTATACCTTCAAATGGGGGTATTTGCTAGATAAAAATAATAGTGGGAGTATATGCTAGTTTTAATATTTCAAATGGGGGCATTTGCTAAAATATTCCTTTTTTTAAATATCTTCGACTGTAGAGAAGTTGCATGCATGTGACGATGATCCAAGTTTGGTGAGTGAGTCATGGTCATGTATGTCTTGTTGGTGTTGGATGAAATTTCTAATATGTGAAGAATATTTTCGAGTATAACGACTCGAAGAAGTTCAAAAAGTCAAAAATGACGAAAAAGATTCGATTTAGTACATATCGAAGCTTATTGAATAAAAAATATTATTAGAGTCAGCAGTATACTACTAGTATATCATTATTGGTGTACCATCAATATATCGATTTGATAGGATTTTATTCGATAATATTTTCTAGTAGAACAACTCGAAGAAGTTCAAAAAGTCGAAAACGACGAAAAAAATTATATTTAGTACATGCCGAAGCTTATTGGATAAAAAAATGTTGGAATTATTAATTCCATTTATTGTTCATAAGGATGAAAAGGAAAGAGAAGGAACTTTAGTCCCACATCGAAAAAAGAGAAAGTTTTGAGGATGCTTAAATAGGCATGTGCACTCACGAGGAGTGTGCAACAACCAAAGAGTTACTAGTGGGTGACCATTGGTTGTTGTTTTATCTTCTTGTCACGACCCGTACCCTGATTAGGGACACGAGAAGTGGGTACGTCCAGCCTACGTCGCAGCATCGGCGGTAGAACGCTGTCTAGATCATCTATAAATACTACAACTAAACAGATAAATGTTCATGTACAGTATATACACTCCGAATGGAGGTGACATAGCAATACAGTCTCAATCACAAAAATAAACTAAGGTAGATAGCTCGAAAAGGAAATATGATAGATGAAAACAAGAAATAGTTCAAGATCCACACAAGTCCAAAACTATACACAACACCACAGAGTCACAGAAATATAAATATAAACTACTACAGTCTAAAACAAAAGCTGGATCGCAGTCCAGGCAAGCCTAACTAATGCTAACTACTCAGGGAGTATAAAATCTAGTGGCCAAACTATCAGGCCATAACCCTGGCCTGAGTCTCCATCTGTCTCGACCCCATAATAGGTCGAGCAGCCTGCCTCAGAAACATCTGTAAAATTTGTCAACGGTATCCTGTCAGAAAAATGAGCAAGTACAAACACTAACAGCAGTTCCATATGAATTAACAAATTCTATAAGAGACAGTATAATGAAATATAAGACAAAGATGTAGGGCGACTTGGGAACCATTCGAAAGTCGAGTTACAACCCTTAACCAAACAAGGACCGGGGTTGTAACCCTTCTTTCAAACAGGACTTAGTCTCAAATCATGGTACAGTATAAAGGCAGGTAGAGCATGTGAGAAATGAAATCATAGCATGGTGAGAAGTACAGAAAGTAAAGCTGAACTGAAAATATAAGATACGCTAATAAATGCAAAAGGTGATTTGAACTATTAGAGCGATATGTGATCGGCTAGGGAGTCAAGGGAGAGTTATCCACTTGGCCCGGCAATCCGCGGTGTCCTTAACGGAGAGTCATGCCGTCCAACCTGGATAACTGGCAATGGGGTATCTGCTACACCCTACGTGAGGTGAGGGTGGCGCTAGCAAAATAGTCACAGGAGGCTTTGATCACATAACACCTAATAATTTCTCCATCCCCGAATAGTATAGTGGATCTCGACATGACACGTCATGACACAGGATTCCATAAGAGGGTAGCAAGTCCCCTTAGAAATCGGTGTCTATACCAATACATAGAAATAAGACCGAATATGTACCAATATACCATAAAAATATAGGAACAACATCCCATGTCATGATCCAACATATACTAGTCCGTGAACTATCGTGACTGGGAATCGAGTAAGATACTGCAACTGAATCGGATATAGCAGATATCAAGACAATAAAAACTATCAGTGAATGTACTCGCCTGTGGTTCTGAGCTGATAAGGTGAACAGACGCTCAGAGTATTCACAGACCTAAAGATGAGATACTACAAGTCAAAACATGGTTTAATAATGAAAGGAAAGCTAATCTAGTCATGATATGCAAGTCTAAGTCAAACACTAGGTCAAACCAAGTCACACCAAGCTAAACTAGGTCACACTAGGTCATACTGAGCCAAAATGGGTCACACTAGGATAACCAAGGTCAAACAAGGTCGCAGGAAGTCAATCCAAGTCAAACTAGGTCAATTTGGGTCAAAAGTTGACTTACAGTTGACTTTTGGTCAAAAAGTCAACTCTTGGTCAACGGAGGTCAAAACTAGACTAAACTACCCTTATCTAACCATTACCTACCAAGATAACATATTTCTAACCCCATCTTAACAATCAAAACCCCTTCTTAGACTTTACCGCAAATTCCTACTTATACCTATAATACAAGATACTAAACAACTCTAACATATAACTTCTAACAATCTATTCTAACTTAGAAACCTAACACAACTAACATCCACTAACTAATATCTAACCATAACATATATGTATATATATCCATCTCTAACTCTAACCAACTAACATATGTCATCTCTAACTAACAATAACATAGACTAACACAACTAATTATCTAACTTATACAAGATATCACTATCTAACTTCTAAGATATCTCTAACCTTGTAGGTCCTAAAAAATCAAGTTGCACACATCAACAAAGTCAAAAAATTAAAAAATACAACTTTCAGATGAACTGCGCAGACATCAGATTGCGCATCCTTCAGATTGTGCACGATAGATTGCGCACACTTCCAAGTGCGCAGGCTGACGTGGCAAATCACCATCATTACCTGACACAAATTAAATCTTCTGACAGCTGACAACGCGGAGAATGAGGCGACCGTTCGTTTAATCGTGCAGCACGGCGCTCGAGGACAGCTGGCAGCGCAATCCATGTTGGCGCAATCTATGTTGGCGCAATCCATTTCCTGCGCAGTCTAAGTCTGCGCAATCCAAGACCAGCGCAATTCAGTGTGCGCGTTCTATCAACACAAATGATAAAATACACGTGGCATTCATGCCATCAATTGCTTATTTCGTGGCAACTGTTTATGCACGATCATGCGCATTTCAATCAAATGATGCCATGTGTTCAAGACAGTTGGCCCATGATCCAGCAACTACCTGCGCAGTCCATTGTTGCGCAATCCAATTGCTGCGCAATCTATCATGCGCAGTCCAGAATAACTAAAAGTTAGTTATTTCTCAGAACTCTATAAATAGAGTTTCAAGTCTCCATTCAAAGGGGATCGATAATCAGAGATCAGAGATTAGATTATCAGACTTCAAAGTTCAGAGAGTTCAGGAGTTCTTGTCCAAGTGCTGCTGCATTCTTCCGAGGCTTTTGCCTTCAACTTTCGAGGCTTTTTGCCTTCAATTCCAGAGTTATCTTCAACTTCAGAGACTTCGTCTTCAAAGTTCACATCGTCCAAGGGATAAAGCAATCATCATCTAGATTGGATTCCTAAAGTTGTACCATTCCTAGAATTCAAATTATAATCTTTTAAAAAGTTTGTATCAATAAAGTTCTTCAACTTTTGTTTTTGCAAACAAAATAGCGACTCTGCTGGAGACGACTTTCTCCTCCGATGAGGAAGTAACAACTCAATGTGACGTAGCGTCTATCGGAAAGACGCAGAAGACACTGGTTGTGAAGATCAACCAGACAGCCTACGAGGCTATGATCAACTCCAAGATCACTCCTCGCACTGCAACCACTTCTGCCACAAGCAAAGTGCGCCCAGTGTGGGTCCCAAAGACTGCTGCTCAGTCTATTGATGCTGCAAGCAAGACTTCTGCGCAGTCTGCTATCAAGACTGCTGTACAGTCCAAAGCTTCTGTCCTCAAGCATGCTGCACAATCTGTCTCTGCCACTGCTGCACAATCTATTTCTGCCAGTACACAGAAGACTTCATATGCTGCCTTAGCCAAGTACAAGACTCCTATGCCCCTGGCGCAATTGGCTGCCAATATGTCTGCGCAAACCAATGTTCCAGCATCCAGAGTCCACCCTAAACACTCTATAGCAAGAACTCCTGATGCGCAAACCACACTTTCTGTGGCTAAAACTAGTGCGCCATCCATTCATGCGCAAACTTCTTCTGCGCAATCCAAGAGTGACAGCCTTTTGGCTAAACTCTCTTCTTCTCATAATAAGGAAAAAGGCTCTGCTCCTCTTCCCAAACACAATGTTGCTCCTGTGCAATCCACTGGGGGTAGTCCTTTGGCTATTCCTCTTCCTTTTCAAAATAAAGGAAAAGGCTCGTTAGTCTTTTCTCAAACTTTCTTGTCCCATGACTTGGAAGACAACAGAGGGAAATGCTCTTTAGCTAACCCTTCTTCACAAAACAAAGGAAAAGGCCCTTTGGTCTTTTCTCAATCTTCTTCAGTTTTTACCGAAGAAGATCAATCTGAACGTGCCTCAGCACCAATCAGTACTAAAACTCTTTCAAATAAGGATTCTTCTTTCCTTTATAACAAGAGAACTTGTACTGACCAAAGAGGTATTCTGCCTACCCCGGTAGCAGAATTCCAGGACCTTCCGACTCTCAAGATTTTCCGATCCAGACAGGGAAAACTGCTGGTGTCTCAAACAGAAACCCCTAGGGGTGAATTTGCTGATCTCAGAACTTATCTTAACAGACCCACTTCGGTAAAACGCAAACAGCCAATGCCGAAGACCAAACATCATCAAAAACAAATCTCCAGGATTAGAAATCCTGACACTTATGCCAATGAAGTAAGTACTTTCTTGTATACTCAAGGGACTAAACATTTGAAGAATCGGAATCATATTTCGAATATTATCAAACAACAGATCCCTCAGATTTTTCCTCGTCCGGCTGTTGTTTCCGATCTCCGAGAACATCTCAGACAAAAACGAGACAATATTTCAACACCTTCAGTTCCACCATCTGATCATCATTGCAACCACAAAGTCATCATCCAATGTTGTTGTCAAACAACAAAACGATCTGTCTTCGATCGTCTGACTTTTGCTAAATCTGAACCTATGTCAGAAGAAGATGAAGTCTTGTATGCTTCTATCAACATGACTTCCCGAGACACTGGGGGTAGAAGGTGCTCTAAGCATGGCAAACCTCGTAAACCAAGTCAACGGTATTTAGAATTACTCCAAGAATCTTCTGAAGGAGTGTTTCGACATACCCGTTCTCGAAGCCGAGACACAATCGGTCAAAGGAATCTTCCTCAAAACCCTTCAGGTTATCTTCCTACTTCTCAGTCAGGAGACGATTCTTTCTCCGACTATGATGCATATAGCGAAAGCTCTGAACAGACAGTGTCTTCCACTGTACCAAGAGAAGTGACAGCTTATGTTGTCAATGAAGATTCAGATGCTTCAACTTCTACAAATCAGGAACAGCGAATCGCTGCACTTGAAGACAAGCTAAAAACCATGGCTGAAATGGTTGCTAGTATGCATTCTATCATTGTGGCACAACACGCTACACCACCGATTGTACCTACTGCGAGTCCAGAGATCATAGCATCTTCGGTACCTGCCAATACTGGGCTGGGGGTAGTGTCCCCTCAAATGCCTCCTGTACAAGTATAAGTTCAAACTACACCTAGTCAGTCGGGAGCTGGGGGTAGTGCTAACAATGCTGTTCCTCCTCCTACTACTCTAACTCAACCTGCTCCTTCTTCGTCATCTGAAGACGCCAATGAAGCTGTCAAACTCTTGCGAACTCAGTTCGAAGCTTTCAAAGAGAAAGACAACTTACAAAGATTGGGGATCAAGCAACCTTATCCAGTTGAGTGGAAAGAGGTCCCGTTTCTACCAAAGCATAAGATTCCAACAATCTCTTTGTTTGATGGCAGTACTTCTCCTAGTCAGTTCATCAATCATTTTGAGGTAATGACCGTTCAACTCCAGCCAAATGACGCTCTTCTTTCCAGAGTGTTCGTCGGTTGTTTAGCCGGCGTAGCATATGACTGGTACAGAAGTTTGCCCGATGGTTGTATCACTTCTTTCTCAGGTCTTAAGCAAATCTTCCTGGAACGATTCTATGAAGGATTCAACGACATGACTATGTCGGCTCTCAATAAGATCAAACAGAAACACAATGAAACTGCTGAGAGTTTCATCGAACGGTTTCGCCGTAAAGCTTTGAAAATGCCTCCCGGAACTCCAGCTGCTGTTACTATTGATACTTGTAAGGCAAATTTTTTGCCCATCATCAGTATGTGGACAGGATCTACCCAGTTCCAAGATTGGCCTTCATTCATTGTCAACGCCAAAGCTGCGGAAGTGAGTGCTGAAAAGTTCAAGCAATTGGGGGTACAGATGTCTAACCCCGATCGAGATGAACACCAGACATCAGGTGGTGGCAACCGCCAGAACAACCGCAAAGCAAAAGAGACTTTGAACATCAATTTGAATAAGAATAAAGAATCTTTGGCTGTCAATGTGGCTCCGCCTGCATCCACTCTGACTCCTTCTGCACCTCCACCAAGGAAACCTCGTCCAAAAGTAGAATATTCCTTCGATGAGAATGACACTGCAAGCATCTTTGAATGTTTACTCAAAAGCAATAAGATTCAGCTCCCAGACCCAAAAAACCTGATAAAGTCGGTAAGACAGATCATCCTAAATATTGTGTCTACTACAGGTTCATTGGACATCCTACTCGAGCATGCTACGTGCTCAAAGGCAAAATTCAAGAGCTTGTCAATGCTGGTGTCGTCACTCTGCAACAAGATGAGAAGACCGTGACTGCAAACATGGTTTCAGTCCAGTTCGGTGACTTTCCTCTGCAGATGGTACAGCACGGTGTCATTCCTATTCCCAAAGATACTCTTGAGATTGAGAATCTCCCGCCTCCACCAAGTGAAGGTCTTGTTCCCTTGTCTCTTGACAATGGCAAAGTTATGTGGATCCATCCCGATCTTGCTCCGAAATTCGAAGTGCCTTCTTCTTCCAAGAAGAAAGGTCGTTCTAAAGGCAAGACAAAGACTTGCAACATGGTGTCTTTTGACCCCATAGTTGACGAAGAAATTCTGCTAGGCACCAGATCAGGGAAAGCTTACTTGAAAAATCATTCTGAAGCTTAAGAGGATCCTGTCTCTTCTTCTGAACCTGCTCCTGCACAACCTGCTTCCACTGAAGAGATTCCTTCCACATCTTCACCAGTTGTAGTACCTATTCCTCCCAAGCCGGTGGTTGCTGACAAAGGCAAGCAACAAGTCCGTTTTGACAAACCCTTGAAGAAATCATCTCCTACAGGACTTGAAAAGCCGTACAACTTTGATATATTGGCTCAACTAGCAAATACACCGGCTAGGCTATCAATCTTCGAGCTCTTGCGCCTTTCTAAAGAGACTCGAGAAACTTTAAGTGAAGCCCTGATGCAGGCTGAAACTTGCCTAACCCTTCTCAAAAAGCCGGAAGCCGAACCGATCTCTTGTCGTCATTGTCATAGTGTCCTGGAGTTGATTCCAAACATCATATTCACTCAGGATGATATGCTGTTGGAGGATAATAGACATGATCGTCCTCTCTACTATACAGGGTATGTCGATTCAATGAAAGTCGATCGTATCCTGATAGATCCAGGGTCTGCACTCAGCATCATGCCAAAAACGATGCTAGACGCATTGAAGATACCAGTGCATAGTCTTTCAAGCACAATCACCACTATCTTGGGATTTAACCAAGGAAGGAGTGAACCTTTGGGTAAGATTCGCCTAAAACTCCAAATAGGCAATCTTCGCACAAAGATAACCTTTTATATCATCGACAATCATAGTTGTTCTTACAACGCTCTTCTGGGAAGACCTTTCCTCCATGAACATAACATTGTTCCATCAACTCTTCATCAATGCTTTAAATATGTTGATGACAAAGGACAAGTTCACAAAGAAGTTGCAGACCTTTATCCTTTCAAGGGTGTCGAAGCATATTGCAACGACGCTCATATATACAAGGAGGAATTTATGAAAGTGGTATTGGCAATGGATACTGAAGAAGATCAAGAAGCAGTGCCCAATGACACTCTCATTATACCTGTCAAAGGACGCATTTCTCATCCTCGATCTTCTAAACCACTGGCTATTCACTTGCCAGTCCAGAGGCAATCTACTGATGAAGATCAAGAAAAAAGGAAGCTCACCTCTTCTGAGCCACTTGTTATCGCTTACGTCGTAACAAGGACAAAAAGCAGCTCACTTCTTCTGAGCCACTTGTTGTTGATTTAACTCACAACAAGGAAAAAAGGGAGCTCACCTCTTCTGAGCCACTTGTTATTGACCTTCGTCGTAACAAGCCTCATCCACATTCTTCTTCTCCCCCTCTTGTAATCAATCTGACCAAGCTAAGGCTAAAGGTCCTGCTGTAAATACAGATGTATATATCAATGAAAAAGCATCTACTTTCCAGTATACTGATGTTATTTATCATACTAAATACTATTTGGATATGTTAGATAGCTTCAAATCATTTACAATGGGAGTGGTACAATCTCTTCAAACAGAAGTTTCATGTGAACACCCAAAAGACTCATATCGTATCGTTCCTGCTCGCAAGAAAGGTGAACGTCCAATACTTTTTAGTAAAAGACCGGAACAAAAATTCAGTTATACGGATGATAGCAAAGTTAACGACACGGAACATCTTCAATTCCGTCGTTACAGTCAACAATCAAAAGACATTGTCCGAAAAATGGGTTATGACTTCAAGAGTGGCCTCAACTACGGTAAGGGAAGAAAGACTCCTCTCCGTACCGCTGTTCCACAAGGAAAGTCAGAAATGTATTACAGTAGGACCAAAAGAGGTCTCGGATATGCTTCTCCTCCGATGTTATCCCCAGCAGTCTCCGACTCTGATAGCGAAGAACGTTCTAACTCTTCTGATTCCAGGTCATGGGATTCTGACACTAGCATTGGTGAAGTCCATCGTGTAATCGTATCTTCTAATATGGTCTCCGCTGAACTTCCGGAAGGCTACGATGAGGACGTTGAAGAAAATCCTGAAACAGATCCTTGGGCTCAACAGATGGATAATCAGTGGGTACTCCGATTCGAACAAAGAGAACCTCCTACTGAAGATCAACTAGTTCAAGTTGATGTAGGAGAAAGCGAGTCACCTCGTCCAATCTTTATTAGCAAGAATCTTCCAAAAACAGATAAGCAAGAGTTGATTCTTCTCATTAAAGAATACATTGACGTCTTTGCTTGGAGTTACGAAGACATGCCAGGTTTAGATCCCAAAATTGCTACTCACAAACTAAACATTTTGTCTAATGCTAAACCAGTCAAACAGCTGCAACGGCGATTCAAGCCTGAAATGATGGACGCAATCGATGATGAAGTCAAGAAGCTTATCGCTTGTGGTTTTATTCGAGAAGAACAACATCCTGATTGGGTAGCCAACGTTGTTCCAGTCCTGAAGAAAATCGACAAAGTCCGAGTCTGCATCGACTTTCGGGATCTTAATGAAGCATGTCCGAAAGATGAATTTTCTCTCCCTATTACAGACGTCATGATTGACAATACCTGTGGGTTCGAGCGAATATCTTTTATGGATGGATTCTCTGGATACAATCAGATCAAGATGAATCTCGAAGATAAAAAACACACATCTTTCCGCACTCCTCGGGGAGTCTATTGCTACACAGTGATGCCATTTGGTCTCAAGAACGCTGGTGCAACTTACCAACGGGCTATGAGTACCATTTTCAGAGAACATCTTCGTAAAATAGTCGAATGTTACGTTGATGATATCGCCGTTAAAAGTCGTCTGAAAGAAGATCACATCTAAGATTTGAGAACAATCTTCAATCTCATGCGTCAACATCAGCTCAAGATGAATCCCACCAAGTCATTCTTGGGTGTCTCTAGTAGCAAATTTCTCGGCTTCGTCATTACCTCTAAAGGTATACACGTGGATCCCGAGAAGATCAAAGCCATTCAAGAGATGTGTCCTCCACGCAACCTAAAAGAGCTACGAGGATTCCAAGGTCGACTTGCGTACATTAGGAGATTCATTTCGAACTTGTCTGGACGCTGCAGACCATTCACTCAACTAATGAAGAAGGGTGTATCTTTTATTTGGACTGAAGAATGTCAACAAGCATTCGACGACATCAAACGATATCTCATGAACCCACCGGTCTTGGTGCCACCAATCTCAGGTATTCCATTCTTAATGTACGTCCATGCCATGGACCATTCATTGGGTGCTTTACTCGCCCAAAAGAATAAAGAAGGTCATGAACAAGCCATCTACTATCTCAGTCGTACTATGATTGGTGCTGAACACCGTTATAGTCCGGTTGAAAAAGAATGTCTAGCCCTTATGTTCGCCGTTCAAAAGATAAGATATTACATCATTGGTCAAACCATTCATGTCATATCCCGAGTCAATCCTCTTCGGGTATTGATGAAGAAGCCTAGCAAACTCAACTCTCGGCTTGCTACATGGGCCATTCTTCTAGCCCAATATGACATGGTGTATGTTCCTCAAAAGTCTGTCAAAGGTCAAGCGCTGGCGGATTTCTTGGCGGCTCATCCTATACCAGAAACATCCAAGCTTTACGATAAAATTCCAGACGAGACGTTGGAAGTCAACATGATCTCTGAAGAATTTCCAACCTGGCGTCTATTCTTTGACGGAGCATCCAGAATCGGACCCAATGGTGCTATTGTAGCAGGAGTTGGAGTTGTTCTCGTTTCTCCTGACGGATCAACTATCCAAAGAGCTTACTCTCTAGATGAATCCTGTTCCAATAATGTAGCAGAATACAATACTCTACTCATTGGTCTTCAATTAGCCAAACAATTGGACATTGAATATCTCGAAGTTTACAGCGACTCTAAGCTGGTTGTCAACCAGGTTAGAGGAACTTATGAAGTCCGTCATCAAGATCTGGTACCTTACTTTGAAGCAGTAATCAACATGGCTACATCATTCAAAGCTTTCTTTATTGAATATGTACGCCGAGCTTGCAATACTGAAGCAGATGCCTTAGCCAATCTTGCAGCAGTCTTAGCTCTTCCCATCAGAAGACAACAAGTGGTGGTTATCTCTAATCGAGAATTGTTTTGTGTCGAAAATAATCGTAACATCGAGTTCAGTAATTTTGCTGAAATTAATGTTATCAATGAAGATTGGAGAACTCCTTTCATCGACTTCGTGGTTCACGATATACTCCCCGAAGATCCTAAGAAGGCTACAAGTATTCGAAGACGATCTTTACGATTCTACTACAATCAAACCACTAAGACTCTCTATCGACGGACTTATGACGGTCTCCTTCTACGCTGTCTAGCTGGTGAGGAAGCAAAACAGGTGTTACGTAAAGCTCACGACGGTGTCTGCGGAGCACATCAGCCCGGTCCTAAATTACAGGATCACATCCGAAGAATGGGTTACTATTGGCCCTCTATGGTATCAGATGCCATCGAATATGCAAGGAAATGTCGAGCCTGTCAAATCCATGCAGATTTCATTCATCAATCTTCAGAATTTTTACATCCGACAGCCGCTTCCTGGCCTTTCGAAACTTGGGGCATGGATGTCATAGGTCCTATTAATCCTCCTTCTTCTAGAGGACATCGGTTCATTCTAGCAATAACAGACTATTTTTCTAAGTGGGCTGAAGCTATACCCTTGACTGAAGTCAAGACCAGTAGTGTCATCAACTTCGTCAAACACCATGTCATTTATCAATTTGGTGTCCCTCGGCGAATCATTCATGACAACGGACCGCAATTCATCAGCAAGAAATTCACTAGATTCTGCGATGATCACCGGATTGACAACGTCGCCTCGGCTGCCTACAATCCTGTCGCTAATGGTTTAGTTGAAGCCTTCAATAAAACTATTATCAAGCTCCTCAAAAAGTTTGTATCCACTAACAAACAGAATTGGAGTGAAAAGCTTGGCGAATGTCTATGGGCCTACCGAACTATGGTCCGCAACCCCACGGGTTTTACACCTTTCTCTTTGGTATATGGCTGTGAAGCTGTTCTTCCTCTGGAACTCCAAATTCCTTCTTTAAGGATTGCCATTGCTAACGAGCTCACTACAGAGAACAATGATCTTCTTCGACTTCTAGAATTGGAGGCACTTGATGAGAAGCGGTTAATGGCTCAACAACATATTGAGTTATACCAAGCTCGTATTTCTAAGACTTTCAACCGTAAAGTTAAGGTCAGAGCCTTTCAGCAAGGAGAACTTGTTCTAACAGTCAGACGTCCTATGACTATGACTCACATGAGCAAAGGCAAATTCGATGCAAAGTGGGAAGGTCCCTACGTTGTAAGCAAAGTCTTCTCAAATGGAGCTTATCAACTCTTAGAACTGGATGGACGAATTGCAATGATGCCTATCAATGGCAAGTTCCTTAAAAAGTACTATGTGTAAATATAAAAGCTTGTAAATCATCAGACAAGTTCAAGTTCATAAATAAAACTTTATTTCGTTATGAATGATAGTACATGATATTAAGGAAGGTCACTATCATCCTTCTCTACATTTGGACGCGGACCACTGCCGTCCTTTTCAAAAACACGATCAGCAAAAGAGCCGAGAACCTCCTTGCTGGAACCCACTAGGAACTTGCAAGCGGCCATCCTCATGGCTTCCTCTTCTTCGGTCCTTCCTGGTTCAAGCAGAAAGTCCAGGATGTCTCGCGGTGGTTTGGGTGTAGACGAACCTTCGCCTACTTCTGCCTCCTTTGATTGAACTGGATCGACAGGACATTCTTCAGTGCTCTTCTCAACCTTCGGGGCAAGTTTAGCCTTCTTGGATGCATCTCCAGATGACATTTTTATGTTAGAAAAGGGAAAGTGCTCCTTTCTGCTAAAATTCTGTTCTATTTATAGCCAGATAACAAAGCAACACATCCATCCGACGGTTCGTCCGTTCCTTCATCATCACCTGACGGTTCATCCGTTCATTCAATTCACTTGACGGTTCGTCCGTTCATTACATTCATCCAATGGTTCACCCATTCACATTCATTCGATGGTTCATCCGTTCATCATTACTTGACGGTTCATCCGTTCATTATCACCCGACGGTTCATCCGTTCATTATCACCCGACGATTCATCCGTTCATTATCACCCGACGGTTCATCCGTTCATTATCACCCGACGATTCATCCGTTCATTATCATCCGACGGTTCGTCCGTTCATTATCATCCGACGGTTCACTCGTTCATTCATCATCACTTGACGGTTCATCCGTTCGTTATTATCCATTTTGACGGTTTGTCCGTTCATTTCATCATTTGACAGTTTTCCCGTTCATCTCACATCCATATCAGCAACTTATCATTTCGATTAAGTTGTCAATTGAGATAATAATATTCAGTATATTCTGCCACGTCCATATTACCTCTGAGCAGATATAATGAATATAATTATTTTCTACAAAATCATCAAGAAATATATCATGTCTTGCACCTCTGGATATATTTTCTATCTCTATTATTTATATCTGAACAAGATATACAACAAATAATGGAGCCACAGCAAAAATGTCTTTTATTAATCAAAATATGAGACATTACAAAAACACATGTACTTCAAAAGACATAAAGATACAAAATGTTCCACTAAGACGGAGGTATTATCAGATTATCAATCTGCTATTTTAGAGTCTGCAGCCGTTCTTCACGAGTGGACATCACCCTCCTTCTGGCTTCTTCCATTCCGGTTTCTTTATTGAAAGAAGGCATGGCCACCATTCGGCGAGTAATCTCAGCATTATGAGCTTCCACGTACTTATCCCTCTCCTGAATCAGAGCATTGAATTGTTGGGTTGCAAGTTGATGATCAGCAACTTCATCTTCTAACTCCTTCTGGAGACGAGCAATCTCTGCCCTCAGCTCAGCAGCTCTCTTCTCTTTTCTCTCAGCCATCAAAGTTACTGATTCCAGCTTGGAGTTATATTCAGCAGATTTTGCAGAGAAAGCTTCCAAAAGATTCTGGAGATTGACCCTTTCAATGTCAGCTGCTTGAGCCAGTTGCTCGAATTCTGTCTGCACTAGAGATTCTATGTCTCCTTGGTTGAGCTCTTTATAGCTTTTGATGGAAATCTCTAACTCATTCAAAATATGATCCAGGAGAGTGGCTTGAGCCTCGTCACCTTGTTCCCGGATAGCCCTTACTAGGAGAGAGGTTGGACCTCTAACCATGAAAAAGTTAGTACCCTCTTTTTCCATCATTCTTTTTACTAGAGGGCCCAAAGATTCAAAAAAGCATCTGGTAAATGATTGGATCACAAGATTATTAGTTGCTATAGCACCAGGAGTTGCAGCCACTCCTGTTGATGATGAGACCGTGGGACGTTCAATCTCTCGCGTCTGGACAGCAGGCTCTTTGAACAAAGGAGCCAAAGTGGAGCTAGTTGCCCCTCCCGGTTGTTCTTCTGCAAAAAAGTAAAAAAATGTCATTTTGCTTGTTGTTTGCTATTATCCAAGAAGATTAAAGATGTAAATTATCTTACCATGGTTGAATCCAGCAATGAGCCTATCATCTGCTGGAATAGACTCTGGCCGAGCAGAAATAGCTTCAGCCATAACAGCTTGGCTACTGCCCGCTTCAGAACCACACGATAAATGATGACTGCTACTAACAACTACTGTCATTATAGGCACTATGTCCGTGCACGTCGGAGGTGCTAGAAGAGTCTCAGGATCTGCAGGAAATACAAATAAAGACGTTAGCTATCAATCTATTTCAGAGGAGATTGCTAATTTTATTTTATACCTTGAGGATCAGTGGCGGGAGTTTCTTCCAGAGCTTCTTCATCTGCTGCTTTTTCTGGAGATATTTCTACCTCAACATCCTTTTCAGGATTTAAGGTATCAGCAGCATTTTCTGGAACCTCAACATCCTCTTCAGGATTTAAGGTATCATCGACAGCATTAGGAGATATATGCACTTCATCATCTCTTTCAAGATCTTGCATATATTCATCAATATTCTCAGACGAAGAGCTCTCTTCATCTTCATCTTCTTCTGGTGCATTCCCGCTGGTAGTTGCAGCTTGGTCACAATAGTCCTCCAGCGGGCTGTAGCTGCAATCTTCTAGAGCCGCAATCACTTCGCGATCTTCTTCTTCACGGAGGGTTCTAGGAGTAGGCGGAAGTTGAATCGTTTCCGCAGCATGTGGAAGAGAGTGTACAACATTTTGCTCTTCCTCCACTTCCTCCATAATACTTCTTCTAGGCTCTTCAGCCTCAGTTCTCGGATCAAGATTTTTTCTCTGCTCGATCTCTTCCCTATGTTCTGGACTAGGAGTTTTATTCCTAGGCTCTGAAATAGGAGTGGGAGATGGCAAAGTGAATCCAGCCACAGCATCTACTACCATTGAAGATGGAGCTCGATTTCTTCTTTGGGCCAGCTTCTTTCTTTTCAAAGGCCTCTCAGGGCTCTCTATATTTACAGTCTCGACTTGTCTTTGGACAGAGGTTGGTGTGGTAGCCTCTGCTTGCTGGATTGTCTCGGCCAGCTGCCGAGATTGAGATCTAGTTGTAATCTTTTCAGAAGAATAATCTAAGTTCAATTTCTTCTTTGCTGCTGGAGCGGGAGGCTCCTTTCTTCTCCTCTTCTTAGCTGGAGATTTGCCCACCTTCAAAGAGATACGTAGTGGCACGTTAACTTCTTGAGGGAACACAACATCCCTTGAAGCTTCCAAAGGCACATCTACTGGCTCATGTACTTCATCATTTCCTATGAGCGACATGAGGACCCCTCCCCTCTTCAATCTTGTTGAAGATGCAAAGCTATCTGCCAGGTTGAAATTCTCAGCAAAGGTGTTCGAAGATGTATAGAATACTGAATATGTAAATAGCATCCGAGGGCCATGATTGCTGTTTACTGGCATCGAGAACGTCACTTTCGTATCTCGAGCATTATAATAAGCCCATGCTCGGGCCCCATCTATCAAAAAACCCTTTCCTTGAAGGCATGTGATAGCATTGCCCACATGGAATTGGTCGTACCCGAACTGCCGAGCAAATCGACTGGGGAGATATGGCTCTAAATAACATTCATCTTCAAACCGATACACCAAATGGGATGGTCGAATTGTCTTCAACCACTCAAAAGCTGCACGGCTCAGAGGATGCATCTTCGAATCAATCATATTTGTTGGCATTTGTTCGTATCCAGCAGGAGGAGGGATGTAATAAAAGTTCCATCCTTTGCTCAGGTTCAGAGCATATCTACAATCTCTCAGAGCAGTGTATTTCTACTTACCATGAGAGTATCTCCGCAAAAAGCTGCCGTCGACCGGTCCCATGCCGGGATCCATCAAAGTGGGATGGTGAAGGAGCAACCACCCAAATAGATATGTGTACGGTAATTTCAACCGAGGAAATTCTTTTTCACCCTTGGATTTCAGCATCAGATCGACGTACAGACGAAGACCAGCATTCAACTTACAAGTCATTGCTGACAAAAGATCCATCTTATAGCCGAAGACTAATCTAACGGCTGCAAAAAGAACACCGCGATGGAAGCGGTCTACAGCACTGGATCCTGGGACTACAAACCGACGGAGCCAATGTGTCAGAAACCCTGCTAATTGGGCTTCTTTTGACATCGGTCTATATCCTACTCTCAGATAACTTTCAAGAGTATCTCCTTTCTTCAAAGGAGGACATTGATAATCATCCTTCATTTCTTTATCAAAATCGCCACTTTCTTCCATCAACTTTATCACTTCTGTGTTGCTCAATGGCTTAAAGAAATCAGGATAGCATCTATCATGTTCCTTGGTCTTCGGTTCTTGAATGTGGTTAAGGAACAGATAAGGCAGCCATTTCGAGGAATGGCAAGTGTTTGATATAGCACTTTTATAGAACAGAGAACAAATTTTGTAGTGACATAGTAGTTCCTCGAAGACTGCTACCATTTCTGCATTCTTTCTCCGGTGTCTGTCCAACTCATCATTGGTTGGGACAAATTCTTCATATGGGGCATCTTCCATTGGCAAGAAAGAGATGTACTGTATCTCAAGAAGTGCAAATCCGATTTCTTCGCCGGGAGTCATGAAGGTCCTTGTTCTGTAATTGTACATCTCTGCTAGAGCCAAGAACAGGTGAGGGTTCGGAGCAAAATCATAGACAGTGGCATGAACTGCTTGGTACAAGTTGATTTGCTGGAGTTTATTTTCAAACTTGGTCAGAATCCAATTTGCTATGCAGCTCCATCTTTTAAAATCTGGATTCACCAATCCAGTTAGTCTGATGTCCTGCTCAGGATATCTTTCTTCGACCTTCGCAAATTCATTTGCGAAAATTGGAGTTCTGACGGGTATTAATAAGGAAGAATTCTCTGGCG